>CM039125.1:6574687-6656073 GCA_022036555.1 Microstegium vimineum | reverse complement strand
CTGTCGATGCTCCCAATCTTTACGACGGGTCGTCTTCCATCCAAGTAAAGGGCGGCGCTACTTTCCCAAAAACTTTCCGGGTTAAACCCCAAGGTCTCCCCCGCCGCCACGGGTGGGACATCGCATGGTCCCCCAACAACCTCCCCCCCCCCCCCCCCCCGTTGTATCAAACCCCCGATTTCACCATCTTCACTGCAATCTACTACCCCTACAACTAGAGGTATAACCCTCGTGATCAAATCTTGTGTTCATACTGTCCAATCTATCTAGAAGACAAGCCAGTTATGCTAGTTAACTTGAACTTGTTATGTGATATGAGGTTTAATCATTTTAGTATGAAAATTTACATGTTTATTCTAGTTACTCAATTGTCATGTTTTTATATTTCTGATATTAATCTGAAAATTGTCATATAATTAAAACACCTACTGTGGTGTGGGGCCCGTTGACGGTTAAGCTTGTTCAAAAAGTTTGGGTTTTTGTAAAATTTATGACTGGGTTCAGATCTCTAGTACACTTGTTTGTCGAAGAAAGGGAGTAGTAGTTTTGGGAAAAGTTTTGCACCTTAGCGGCTAGCATAGTGTTTGGTACCTCCACCCAAATACCAAATATATTTTTTTTGTCAAATGGAATGGGTTGATAAAGCCCCAAGCCCTAGGAACAAGAAAACTGGAGATGAAATGTGATGCCGGTAAAAGGGGCCTGTAAACCGGAAAGGGATAATACGTTGAATCTCCCTTTTGAGGGCTATGTTGAGCCAACACATGTACATGAAAATTCAGAGAAAAATTTAAGCACCTCGTGATATAATTCATTTCCCCTCCCAAAAAAAGATGTTTTTGTATTTTGTGCATCACCTTGCAGCTTAAAAGTAAAAAAATGTTTGTAAGTTTTAAACCCTGCAAAAAAGCCTCACGTGAGAGAAAAAAAACAAGATGTAGCCAAGGGCAACTTGCCGGGGGGACAGACACGCTTGTAACAGGTTGCATATGCTCCCTTGTAAATGCATGCACATACCCGGCAAGTCATCCTTGGCTGCATTCCGCTCTCTTTCTCATCTCACGTTGGGCCATTGACAGTCACAACAAGCACCAAACTAAGCCTCTCTAGGGTCATCGGCTGCTACTTGATGCATGTGAGGCTCAGTTATCTATATGACTCTATGCTTGTTTTCTGTGTATGACTTGTTGAGGCTTCTATCTTGCTATATATATAGACTTCCAAAAGTATGTGATGGAGATCTGATTTCCTCTTTGTCATGAACTTTGTCAAAGTAGATGCCTTTTTATATCTTTTTGAGGTGTTAGGTCTGATATGGCTAGCTATTTTGACATTTACACACAGATCAGTGAAGTTTACTCGTACTAGTATCATGCTATAGGTATGTGCAACAGCACTAGTTAATTTCACTTCAATTTTATCTAGGTGGTTATTTGTGTAGGTTATGTAGTTGTTTCTTGTAATCATATCTGAAGGTACATGAGAAGGTTAAGAGAATCTTAGAACCAATTGAGTTGAGTTTTTTATGATACCTAAAGTTAATAGTGATTTGTAATTATGTGAAACGCCAAAGCATTTGCAAATAATGTAAAAACTAATTTTAAATAGTTTATAAATACTACTAGTAGGGAGAAGCCAGTACAACCAAATATTAGTAAATTTAACAATTTACAATATAATAAGAAGCTTCTACCTCCTATCACATTTTTCAAACCGAAAGAATAGCAGCACTATAGTAATATTTTCCTGATCGTAAGCTTTATAGCTAGATTTGATGCTCCCCTCCTTCGAATGCGTGTCGTGTCCTGATTGTCAATGGTTTGTGATAGTTCCCTTACCCCTATTTTTTCTGTCAGGAATTTATGATCCATGAGTGGGTACTTCTGTCAACAAGCAATGGTTTGTGCGGCTATGAGAGTTTATATCCTTTTCCCTTTTCCAAATTTTGAATTAATCTGTCTCTGGAGGAACATTCCTTTATCCTGGATCCACCATCCATGATGTGGTGGGGAAATCATTACAGATAGCCTTTTACTTGCTCCGTAAATTTCAGCGCTGACCATTGATTTTCTTTTGACTTTACCAAATTTGCATGTAGGTATATGACTTTAGAGGATACAATATGATATGCAAGATGTCTTTGACTACTTCAGACACGAGAAGGTATAACATTGAGTTGAATCATTACAGGTTGTCAATAATGGAAGGTATGGTACTTGGAAGATGGCCCATTAGATTGTATTGGACCACATGACCAGAACAAATTCTATGTCTAGATGGCAATTTGACACGTTCTGAGCAATTGCCATACCTTTTTTTCAAGGAGAGGGACAGGGAGAGACAGAGAGAATAATATTATCATGTCCTTTTGCTGGGGGGAAAGGTGCTGTGGCTGGTGGCCCTTGGTTTCTGAAGAGGCATTTAACTTTCCTTTTGAGAATTTTTTTTGCCAACCCTTTTTTTATGATTCCTGTCATTCTCATTCTTCCATTACCTGTATTTTTAGGTCTTAGGAAATGTTTTGAATATTCTTGAAGTAAACCAAATACGGGGAAAAGGTGATCTGTCTATAGCTGTTCTATGAAACATCATAATGTGTACGAAATCCTCATTTTTCAGTTCTCCAGATGCCTGGTACTTTTATGAGATGCACGTAGAAGTGGCAATGCCGGAAGGTTTCAAATCACAGAAGAACCTCGGCAGTTATGTATTTTTACCATCATGATGCACAGTTGTAGTCTCAGCAACAAGTAGTGAAAACATGGTTGAATCTACTAGAGCTAGTGCTGCAAAGCTACTAGATGACTTGTACTGGATTGAACATTCCTATGTATTAATAATGATTTCGAAACAAAATGTATCACTTTTTGTTGTAAATAACTGTCTCACCTGACCTGGAAATAGACCCAAGTGTCATTCCTACTTCACATCACACGTTTATTCAGGACATTTCATTTACTTCTAAAGTTTGCATTTGCAGCTTTGTACAAAGAGTCAAAGACAGCTTCATTTTCTACTTCAAACTATACTGGTGCCTTGTTTGGCATTCCCCTATCTGCTAAGGCAACTTCCAGTAAATGATACTTTCCCACTGGAGATGTACTACACACATAGTTACATCAAAAGAGTGATGCATCCTATAAAGCTTCTATGGAAATATGGTTCAACGAAATTTGTGCCAGAAGCTCTGCTCAAGCCACCAGTTATTTGAGTTGATGAACTGTTGTTTTTTTTTTTGGTGAAGCAAGCTTTTGAATCTGATCAATGGCGTGAAGCTCAAGGCCAAATGTCCGCCACGCAACTGGTCACCTCATTGGACTTTCGATTATCCAGACTCTCTAGGCTTGCAGTGCTTTGTACTGGTGCGTTATGTACTTGTGGAGCTGCGGTTGGACCTCTGAACGTATCACTCCCTAGTAAATCCAATCCTTTGGTTGTGAGCATATTCAAAGCTTGGCACATCTTTCTTGAGTTCAGATATGGTGCCAGGCCAAGGTCGCCTAGGCCACAGGACATAGCACTTCTGGCTACCATATCCTCTACCATCTTTACCTGCAATTCAAACGGATTGGTTAGGCTGTTACAGAGCTGCAACATTTGTGATCGTTCAGTGGTTGTGACAGCTGTTTCTGCGAGAAGCGTACTGCTCACCTTGACTCTTAACGCTTCTACATCGGATTTGAGGATTCGGTTGTCTGTGACTGCAGTACTGAACTGCTGGTTGGCCTCTGAAAGTTGCTGGAACAATGTTGCATTTTCACCTTTAAGTTGGTCAACCTGATTATGAGCAAACATATCAGTGTAAAACTCACAGGTCACAGCATACATCCTTGGTTGGAAGTCATTCATAGCCAAGCGGTTAAGGTACCTGTGACTCAAGTTCAGACAATTGTGCCTGTTTTCTCCGCCTAGAACGTCGTGCAGACTCCCTGTTGGACACCATCCTGAAATTACAAGAACAATGCATCCACAACAAGACGTAAGTTCCTGTGTTCAGATATTTGTTGGAAACTTGCATAATTTTTGCCGCAGGCATGATCTATTCATACCTTCTTATTCGCTTTGTTTCAGTGGATCTGCTGCCTCGCTCATATGGAACTCCCTCTACCTCGTACAGTGATTCGCTGCCGGAGTCTGAGTCGCTTTCAAGAGCATGATTCGGTGAGGTGGTTGCCCGGGGCGACTAGCTGTGACAAGGACAATGCGGCAGGTGAGCAATACTCAGCCTAATCTGGATGCCTTTCTCCAATTCCACATAATTTGGATGTTATCGTACTCTAAATCAATTTGGCTAGCTGCTAACATACTCAAATAGGCCTGTTTAGCAGGCAGCAGGAACTTTGGACATATGAAAACAATGAGCTGTTAAAAATCCCATAGAATTCACATGCAAAGTGTAAATGGTTGATGGTTTTTTTTTTCTGACAACAGAAATGGTTGGTGGTTGTCGTTCACATATCCAACCAACAGTGGATCACAATTAGTGTACCATTGGTAGAGAGACCACAGCATTTGACGACATAGTTAAATTCCAGTCTGTATAGATTGCAGGAGCAAGGGCGGCTGTATGTCTCTTACCGGAGATGGACGCCGTCCGCGACATGACTGGGTTGGGCGTGCGGACGCTCCCATACCACCAACTGCTGTCATCCATGGTGTTCTGGCCAGGGGCACAAACAGATCTTTGGTTAGTGATGAAACCACAGGCAAGCGTAGCGAACTGGAAGCAGAGATGCATTTTCAGTTGCAAGAGCGGCTGCAATCACATTGCCCGTGGCTAGCAGTGCTCACCGAGTCGGCGAAACCGAAGCCGGGCAGGGCGGCGGATGAGAACACGCCGCTCTCGCCTGGTCCTCCGCACCCGGGACTGCTACGCCCGGCGTCGTCGCCGCTCTCCCGGATGAACGCCTCCAGCTGCAGCTCCGACGCGCACTTCTTCATCCCGGCGTGTGGTGGTGTCTCGACAGTTGACGCCGACCGCACCTGTGCCTCCCGAACCTCCCGGCGTGGTGGTGTCAGTCCGCCTCGCGGGCCGCCGTGCCGACCCGCTTTTGAAGGGGGCGCGGACAGAAATGAGAAATCCGGTGGTGCGTGGAAAGGTTAGTTGGGGTGCTGCTGGGGGGATAAACCGCCTGCTGCTGCCTCGTCAAATGGATGGTGACGCGGGATGACTCGGATCCGCGTCGGCCTTGGCGAGGCAACGACGCCGATGGCACGCGCGCGCATACCCGCCGACATGCGGGCCCCGCGTCCGGTGGGCCGTGGCTGTCACGGGTACGTGGGGTCGTGTGGGACGAGGCGGCAGCGGCGACTGTCATCACCACACCACGAGGGGGAGCTCGCGTGCGTCGCGTCCGAGTCGGCATGGGGGCTCGGGATCCGCCTCGTGTGGGCCGTGGGAAGGGGCCCCGGGCCATGCCGCCGCGTCCGCGCGGCCACACGATCCGTGGGTGAGTGGGCGGTGATGTGGCGCGGGTTGACCGGGGGAACAGAAGGGACGGAGACGCACGCGTGGAGCTGCGTCGGACGGGACAGCGGCTGCCGGGCGGGGCTTTTCCAAGCGATCCAGCGGCGTGCGTGAGAAACTGAGAATGCATGGGCTCGGCGGTCGGCAACTAGTAGGGGTATTTAGTTCTAAAACTAAAATGTAAAATGATACTGTAGTATTTTTGTTTGTATTTGGTAATTATTGTCCAATTATAAAGTAATTAGACTCAAAAGATTCGTCTCTCCAATTTCAGATGAATTGTGTAATTAATTATTATTTTAATCTACATTTAATACTCCATGTATGTGTCCAAAGATTCAATGTGATGGGGAATCCTGAAATATTTTGGATTTTGGGGTGAAATATCCTTGTGAACTCGTGTGATCTTTCCTGTGATAATCTAGAGTCTTCTTTCCGAAAGGCGGTAGTGGCTCAATTGTTTTCGTTATCCGGAGGGTGATCAGATCAGTGTTTACCGACCTACTTGATGTGGGATGTGAAGTGGTAGTGAAGCCGTGGCCATTAGCAAGCAGACACGCACGGGGTGACACGCCATAGGAGTCACGGGAGGTGAGATCGGTCGGTTGCATATCGTGCGAGTAATTCGAATGCTGCCGATAGTAGTTAGGGTGCAGATCTTAGAGTCGTGAGTTTGCGTGTAAAGTTGACCCCAGGGATTTAGGTTGGAAGAAACTTGTAGCTGTAAGCAATCTATAATAAGAAATCTATTTCTCAGTTTCGTGTCGAATGAAATGTTGTACAGTACGTAGTACTTTTATATATGCAGTGTTTCTTTATAGGTTATTACGTATTTGGATATGTGTTATCGGGTTTCCTCATTTTGTTCGGTATATAATACACCACGTGTTGGGCCGTGGGCTCTGCTCACCACTCGGCCGATGGCAGTCACTTTGGGCCAGGATGGGGGATGGGTACAATTAGCTTCAAATCGACCATGCCTGTGCTATGTGTGGAGGAAGCCAGCCATTGCGGCAAGGTAAGAAGAAAACATGGATTTGTCACCGCACACTCCGTTCGTTCCTTAGGTGTTGTTTGGTTGCATAAAGAACGTGAACGTAAATGGGACATCTTCGTCACTAGAATGAGAAGAGAATCGATGATTATGAACCATAGTAACATGGCGGACAACAGCGCAATGGGTTGCCGATCAAATCGGACATAATCAACCTACTGAAGCATGCATGCGTCACTACTGATCACAGAGGGAGACCATGAGAGAAAATCAAAGGTAGAACACCAACCGCTCTATCGAACTGCAAAGTGTGCCAACGCAAAGTGGCACATTTTCGCAACTCACAAGAACCAGCTTTATTCATGGAAAACATTTTTCTTTCTTGTTCTGAGAGCACTTTTTGCATACTCTGCAACCACAATACATATACGGAATATGTATATATCAAATGGCCTTATTCTCCTATACCGCGACAACTCCACTTTTTGTTCAGCAAAATTTAACAGACAATTTACACACACTGGAAATGGTCCGACAAGCTTGCACTTGCACACACCGACGATCTCCGGCCGTCACGCACGCCAACGACGCCGGCCGCGCGCGCCTCTCACAAACGTTGTTTGTCTCTATGCGGAGTGTGACTCCGGCTCGCCTGCTGGCCGCGCCGCCGCCGCCGCCGGCTCTCCGTCGCTCATGAACGATGAGGCGGTGCTGCTGTCGTCGCCGGTGTCGCGCTCCCGGAGCTCCTCGATGCGCGCGAGTGCCTCCTCGAGGCCCCAGCGCTTATCCACGTCGGGCTCGCAGCAGCCAAGCCCGACCTGGAGCAGCTTGACCATCTGGCCCTCGCCGCTCCTTGTCCTCCCGCGCATGTCGTTGTCGAACACCTCGCCGGTCCACTCCTCCCTTACCACGGAGTTGACCCACCCAGCGAGGTCGGTGCCGGCGCGGCCCTGCCGGAGGTAGTTAGCGGGGAACTTGCCCGTGAGCACCTCCAGGATGAGGATGCCCAGGCTCCACACGTCGCTCTTCCGGCCGGGCCTCCCGCCCTGCGCCGCGCCGCACTCGGGGGACTTGTACGCCACCATCACCTGCGCCGCGTGCTGCGGCGTCACCATGGGTGCCAGCGCGTAGTCGCTCAGCACTGGCTCGCAGGTGGCGTCTAGCAGGACGTTGGAGGACTTGAGGTGCCCGTGTGGCACCATCAGCATCGGTAGCTCCTCGTACAGGTGCGCTAGCCCGCGTGCCACGCCCTTGATGATCTTCAGACGCTTCGGCCAGTCCAGCGGCGGCAGGCTCGACCTCGCCCCTGCAATTCCATCCATGGCGTCGCATTGCATTGTTTGCACATCGATCATCAGTCAGGCAGCGCAGCAGCGACGATTCAATGTATGACATGTCTCGCGTTGCTTGCTAGTAGCTTACCGCCATGGAGCGCGTGAGCCAGGCTGCCGTTCACCATGTAGTCCGTGACGAGTAGCTTCTCCTCCTTCTTGTAGAGGTAGGCGACGACGGGGAGGAGGTTGGGGTGGACGAGCTTCCCGAGCCGGAGCATGTGCTCCGCGAAGTCCTCGCGCCCGACGCCGTTCATGTCCTTGAACCGCTTCACCACCAGGGACGGCCCGTCCAGCAGCGTCGCCTTGTACGACGCGCCGAAGTTGCCGCTGCCCAGCACCTCGGCGGAGGCACGGAGCAGGTCCTCCAGCTCGAACCGCGCCCGCCCTTCCTGGATGAACACCAGCTTCCCGTGGTCCTCGCGCCGACCGCCGCCGCGCTTCCCGGCCGCGGACGTCACCACGCCGCCGCCGCCGTGCTGATCCATGCCACCCTGCGCGCGGTCACCATCGTTACTTGCATCGATCGATATAGACGAACAGTTTGAACCGGGCTGGCAGGTGCGCGCTGCATGCCGTGTGCATACATACCTTCTCGTTCTTGACGGCCGGAGCGGAGGTGACCTTGAGCTTGGTGGCGTCGGGGCTACCGCCTAGTGTTTCGGTGTCTCCGCAATAGCGTGGCTCGTTGCGGCGGGCCTGGACTGCGGCGATGACGCCGACAACGGCCAGGACCGCGCCGATCGCGACCACCACGATGGCGATGGTGATCAGTATCTTCATGCTGCCGGATGACGAGGGAGTGGAAGGGCATGTAGTGCCGACCAAGTCGCCGCAGAGAAGTTTGTTCCCTGAAGATTTCAATGGCGAGGTTTGGATCAGAGGGCATGTGAGGCAAGGACCAAAGATGAACACTTTACGAATTAGCTAGTAGTACATGCTAGTGATAATATTCTAAGCTCAATTGCTCATCTCTCGTTGTAAAATGAAATGAAACTTCAGTAGCGTTTCAGTGTGCAGTGGAAGCACCAACAGATTCACATGCTACTTCATCCGCTTCAAAATACTGTATAGGATGTACTATTATTAAAAAAAAAATCCAACTTCATAAATTTTGATCAATATTCAGATTATATACATCATCAGTTAATAAACATGAGTTGATTCAAGCTACATGTATCTTCTATTATGATTTGATTTTCTAGCAAAATCAATGATACTCAGCTCGCTTCGTCATGGAAAAATGCAAGTCTAAAATTCCACATCATCAGTAAATGAACATGAGTTGATTCAGGATACATGTATCTTCTATTATGATTTGATTTTCTAGCAATTGATGATACTCGCTTGAAGAATCATGGACCCTTGTGTTTATGCGGTTAACGACAATGCTAGATCACTATGACTAACGTGTGTTTTGTAGAGGCAAAGTCATTTGTGTTAGGTCATTAGTGATACAATTTGAATGGGCTTAATGGATATTCATGCCCCAAGATGGAAATCGTTTCGGTTGCGAAGGATGATGATACAAGTTGAATACTAGGCTAGTTCTTAGTGCCATAAGGTTAAGAAGGGCACTAAGTATAGATAGGGCTTTGTTTTTCCTTTGACCGTACTATTAAGGGGGTATGAGATTAGTAGCTTGACCTAGGAGAGCTTAGGAAAGTGGGTAAATGCACACTTGTCACAACTAGTCATAGAGATCTTGCTTTCAGCCCTTGGTTAACCCTAGAAATGGTAGGAGCAAAACCCCTAGAAAAGACTTAGAGAAAACAGTTGAAATAGGGGGAGAAAGAGGCTCTGGACTAGTCTGCCAAGTAGGCGTCGGACCAAGGAGAGTGGTCCGACGGTCCCTGTCTTAGGAAAAAGTCCAGCTCGAGAAGCTCCTGACCACCTGTTTGGAGAGCGTCAGACCATAGGAGAGTGGTCCGATGGCTCTTGTCAGAGAGAGAGAGCCTGAGAGAAGGCTCCGGACTAGTCCGGCGGTGAGTCCGACGGCTAGTCCGACGCTTCAAGTCAGCAGGTCGTTTCCATGCAGAGAGCTCCCTGGCTCTGGACCAGAGCGTCGGACCAGGCCTCCGGACCAAGGAGAGTGGTCCGGTGGTTCGAAGCAGAGAAAATGTTTTCACTCAGTGAGCACCCTGGCTCCGGACCAGTGCGTCGGACTAGGGCGTCGGACTAAGACAAGTGGTCCGACGGTGCCTGAGTTTGGATTTCGAGTGAGCTCCGGACCAGTGTGCTTGGTCCGGTGGTGTGAGCTCCGGACTAGTCCGGTGGCTTCGCAGAGAAAAGAAAAAGCAAAAAAACGGCTAGTTTTGGAGGTGGGGACTATTTATAGTTGTCCCCTTCGTCCTTAGGAGCCTCTTGGCCATTGTTTCAGCTGGTTACACCTTGAGAGAATCCTTGGAGAGCTAAGTGCCTAGTGAGGGAGAGATTTGAGAGAGTTTATCTTGTTCTTCCCTCCTAGAGTGATTAGGAGTGACTTGTGTGCATCCATCCACCTTCCTAGCCTTGAGTTGGTCAAGCGAAGGTCTTGTGCTTGTTACTCTTGGTGTTCGACAGCACCTAGACGGTTTGGTGGTGTTCGGAGGAAGTGAGCGCCAGAAGATTGTCGGCGGCTCTTCTCCAAGCTTCTGTGATCGGTTGTGGGAGATTCACCGAGCCGGAGTGGCGAAGAATCAGCCCGTAGAGAGCACTCTACCCTTGCGCGGGTAGAGGGGGAGCGATACCTTGCAAGGTGCTCCAACAAGGACTAGGGGGGTGTGTCGACACCTCGATACCTCGGGAAAACATCGCTGCGTCACTGAGAATCTCTTTAACTAGCTCTTTACTTTATTGCATTTATTTTGAGCTGTGTTCTTATCTTTCCTACTAGAATTGCTTAGGTTGTTCTTAAATTCCATGAACTGCTATCGCTTTCTAGCTAGGACACACGGACGGTAGGCACTAGGGGGTGGTTGACATTTGATAGGTTTTCATATTTGCTTTAGAAATTTAAAACAAGCTCAATTCACCCCCCCTCTTGGACATCTTGATCCTTTCATCGCTCCGTCATGGAAAAATGCAAGTCTAAAATTCCAATGAGGGATTAATCAAAAGTGAAAAAGTCAAATATACCGCTACTATTGTCTTGCTTGTGGGAGCATATACAAGAATGGTAACCAAATGGCCATCTGTTTTGGGGAACATGATTTTTTAGCCCTCAAGGGCATGTGCTCCCACTCTATGTACCATTGGATTTGCATTGGGATGTGTGCACACACACATCTCAACACAAAAATTTAAAACAAGTTCAATTCACCCCCCCCCCTCTTGGGCATCTTGATCCTTTCAATTGGTATCGGAGCCTGGTTGCTCTAAATTAGGCTTCACCGCCTAGAGCAAGATGTCCCATGGGGATGGACCGCCACCCATATTCGATGGGGATGACTTTTCTTATTGGAAAGTGCGAATGGAGGCCTACCTTGAGGCCGTGGATGTCGGCGTTCACAAAGCCACCACCATAGGCGAATCGGTGTTCGTCGAGGATCCCTTCTTTGAGAAGAACAATGCTAAGGCAAAAAACATTCTTTTCCGTGGTATTTGCAAGAATGTGTTCAACCGTGTGCGAAATGGTAAAACCGCACATGAAATTTGGACAAACATTTGCGCTCTACACGAGGGCACCAAATGTGAAAGAGAAGAGCGCTATCACCTCATCATTGCTAAGTTAAATACTTTCACCATGCTATCTCATGAAAATGCTAATAAAATGTACTCTCGCTTGAATGTGCTTGTAGAGGAGTTGAATGACCTTGGGCTCACTCAAATGACACCGACCGATGTTGTGCGCAAGATACTTTGTGTCTTACCAATAGACAAGTATAGCCACATCGTCACGGTCCTTCATCAAGGCGATCGCTCCGCAACTACACCAACACAAGTGTTGGGCAAGATCAATGCTCATGAGATGTACATGAAGATCAATGATGGAAGTTCATCCTCCTCCAAGAAGAAAGAGAAGGATGAGAAGAAGGATTTGGCTCTCAAGGTATCTTCTAAGGAGAAGTGCAAGAGTCAATATATCATTGAGAGTGGAAGTGATGATGATGATGAAGACAACATCACTCTTATGGTGAAGAAGACCATCAAGATGTTGAAGAGGCTAAATAAGAATGGAGTCAAGTTTGACTCAAAGAAGAAGAAATTATTCACAAGCTCTTCAAGGAAGCCAATCTCCCAAATGAAGTGCTACAATTGCGGCACTCCTCTGATATTGATGATTCAAGTGACTCCTCCGATGATGATTCAAGTGACTCCTCCGATGATGAGAGTGAAGAAGAGAAGGTGGCCGCCTTGATGATTGATTCTTCTATTCCATCGCCACCTCCTCTTTCATCGCCGAGCTCATCCTCTACACACCTATGCCTTATGGCTAAAGGTGACAAGAAGGTACAAAAAGAAGATGATGGTGATGACCTCTCTAGTGATGATAGTGACGATGAAGAAGCACCTTCCTATGATGATCTAATTAAAATTTGCAACAAGTACGTTAGCATCATAAGGAAGTACAAGAGTAAAAATGATAAACTTCTTGAGATCAAAGAAAACTTGCATGATAAGCTTGACAACTTGTCTAGTGCTAATGATGATTTGAAGCTTGAGATTAATTCTCTCACATCTAGCACTAGGGAGCTCAAAGCCTCTCTTAAGCAAGCCAATGAGAAACATGATAAGCTTGAGAGGTCATCCCAAGAGCTCCACACAAGGTATAACTTGCTAAAAGATGACTACAACCAAGTGAAAAGTGATCATAGCACACTAGTGGTAGCAAATGAATTGCTTACTCAAGATCTTACACATGTTGCTACTAACCCGTGTGTTAAGTGTGCAAGTGCTACCTCTTGTAAAATCGAGCTTGATGATGTGGCTCTTGAGCAAAGTGCTAAGTGCAAGGGCAAGAGAGTTGTAGAAGCCGACAAGTATGATGATTATATGAAAATGAGGGAAAAGAACTCAAAGCTCAAGGAAGAGCTAATCAACCTCAAGGCAAACAAGCCCTTCACCATCAAGCCGGCTCAAGAAGAAGACAAAGATGCTATCACTTTGATCAACTCTTTTAGAGAAGAAATTGCCAAGCTCAAGAATGACAAGATCAAGCTTACAAGTGGCCTTGAAAAATTCACCAAGGGCCACAATCTCCAAAGTGAGCTTCTAATGAGCACTGTTATGACGAATGAAAAGACTGGTATTGGGTTCAAGGAAAACCAAATGATGAAGGCCAAGGTCAAGATTGAAGCCAAGAACTACTACAAGAACAAGTACAATGGCTACAATCAAGAGAAGCCAAAGCCCAAGCCTAAGAGGTGCTTTGGATGTGGATAAATTGGTCATTTCGAATTTCAATGCAAGACTCCACTTCCCAAGACCTTGCCCAAGCACACTAGGCCATTTGCTCATGATGCTCACTATGTCATCAACAAAGATTCCAAGGGTAGACCACTTGTGGTGTTCCTTGGACCACCAATGAAGAATAAGCCTAGGGTTCTTTGGGTTGCTAAGGAGTTGGTTGACAAGGCAATGGGGCCCCGCACTAAGGGGGTTCCCAAACAACAAGCTTAACTCCAAGTTGCTTGTGTGTAGATGAACTACAAGACCGGTGGGAGCCATTGGGTAATTGATAGCGGTTGCACTCAACACATGACCGGCGACCCCTGGATGTTCACCACACTTGATGAGGATTGTGCAAATCAAGACAAGATTACTTTTGGAGATAATTCAAAGGGCAAAGTTCAAGGTTTAGGCAAAATGGCTATCTCCCAAGATCAATCAATTTCCAATGTCTTGCTGGTACAATCATTGAGCTTCAATCTGCTATCGGTTGGTCAACTTTGTGATCTCTGGTTTCAATGTCTCTTCACTCCAAATGAGGTGATTGTGACCAAGATTGAAGATTCATCAATGATATTCAAAGGGTTCCGGCACAACAACCTCTACTTAGTGGACTTCACTTCAAATGAAGATAACTTGCAAACTTGTCTATTCTCGAAGAATTCTTTGGGTTGGCTATGACATAGAAGATTAGCACATGTGGGCATGTCAACCTTGAAGAAGCTTGTCAAGAAGGAAATGGTTAGAGGAATCAAGGATGTGGTGTTTGAGAAGGACAAACTTTGTAGTGCATGTCAAGCCGGCAAGCAAGTGGCAAACACTCATCCAACCAAAGTTTTCATGTCAACCTCAAGAGTCCTAGAGTTGCTACACATGGATCTATTTGGCCCTACCACCTATGCTAGTCTTGGAGGAAATCTCTATTCCTTGGTGGTAGTGGATGACTACTCTCAGTACACTTGGGTGTTCTTTCTTCAAGACAAGGGAGAGACACAAGGCATCTTTAAGAAGTTTGCTACAAGAGCTCAAAATGAATTTGATGTGAAGATCAAGAAGATTAGAAGTGACAATGACACCGAATTTGTGAACACAAAGATTGAAGATTATTGTGATGAAGTGGGGATCAAGCATGAGGTATCCGTCACATATACTCCACAACAAAATGGTGTTGTAGAGAGGAAGAACCGGACGCTCATAACTCTAGCAAGGTCTATGCTTGATGATTACAACACTCCGGAGAAGTTTTGGGCGGAGACAATCAACACCGCTTGCTATGTGGTAAACCGTCTCTTCGTCCAAAGGCTATTAAAGAAGACCCCCTATGAGCTTGTCAATGGGAAGAAGCCGGATATTTCATTCTTTCAGGTGTTTGGTTGCAAAGTGTACATCTACAAGAAGCGCCAACACTTGGGTAAATTCCAACGACGGTGTGACATTGGTTTCCTTGTTGGATATTCACTTAAATCCAAGGCATACCGTGTATTTAACAAAGCCACCGGCTTAGTTGAAGAAACATATGACTTGGAGTTTGATAAAACTAATGGCTCCCAAGGAGTGCTTGAGGATATTGATGTAGGTAATGAACCCTTGAGGGAGGCAATGAAGAATATACCAATTGGTGCTATCAACCCGCAAGAAGTGGAAGAAGTTGAAGATGAAGCAAATCAAGATCCTTCCCCACCTCACACGCCTCAAGTTAATGAAGAAGATCAAGTGAGGGAAGCTCAAGAAGACACTCACATCCCTCAAGATCAAGCCGAGGCTGAAGCAAGCAATGTTGAAGCACCGCATCCCCCTCCTCAAGAGACAAATAGAAGATCAACACCTATCCTTCAAGCTCACCCCATGATCAAATTATAGGGAGTCCATCAAAGGGAGTAATGACTCGCTCTAGACTTACATCTTATGTTGAACATCACTCGTTTGTTTCCTTTGTTGAGCCTACTAGTGTTAAAAAAGCACTTGCGGATCCGGATTAGGTGAATGCCAGGATGAAGAACTCAACAACTTCACCCGGAACCAAGTGTGGACACTTGAAGAGAAGCCAAAGGATGCAAGAATCATTGGCACCAAGTGGGTGTTTAGGAACAAGCAAGATGATCAAGGCGTGGTTGTGAGGAACAAAGCAAGATTGGTGGCAAAGGGGTTCTCTCAAGTAGAAGGACTCGATTTTGGAGAGACCTTTGCTCCGGTTGCAAGACTTGAATTCATCTGTATCCTTTTGGTGTATGCCTCACATCACAAAATGAAACTCTTTCAAATGGATGTGAAGAGCGCTTTCTTAAATGGTTTCATCAATAAACTTGTCTATGTCTCACAACCTCCCGGGTTTGAAGACTCAAACTTGCCTAATCATGTGTATAGGTTGTTCAAGGCACTCTACGGATTGAAGCAAGCTCCAAGAGCTTGGTATGAGAGGCTAAGAGACTTTCTACTCAAGAAGGGCTTCAAGATCGGGATCGTCGACACAACACTATTCACCAAAGAGCTTAATGGAGAGATCTTCGTTTGCCAAGTATATGTCGATGACATTATATTTGGGTCAACAAACCAAGACCATTGCAAGGAGTTTGGTGAATTGATGTCCAAGGAGTTCGAGATGTCAATGATTGGCGAGCTAACCTTCTTCCTTAGCTTTCAAGTGAAACAAATGAGAGAATGGACCTTCATCTCTCAAGAAAAGTACACTCATGATCTACTTAAGAAGTTCAAGATGGAGGATTGCAAGCCAATCAAGACCCCAATGCCTACTAATGGGCATCTCGATCTCGATGAGGGAGGTAAACCGATTGACCAAACTCTCTATCGTTCTATGATCGGTAGTTTACTTTACCTCACCACATCTAGGCCGGATATCATGTTTAGTGTGTGTATGTGTGCTAGGTTTCAAGTAAGCCCTAAGGAGTCGCATCTTTGTGCGGTTAAAAGAATCCTTAGGTACATAAGGCACACCCCTAGCATGGGTCTTTGGTATCTCAAAGGAGCTCCCTTCCAACTAGTTGGCTATTCCGATTCGGATTATGCCGGGTGTAAGGTTGATAGGAAGAGTACCTCCGGCGGGTGCCACATGCTAGGAAGATCACTTATTTCTTGGTTCTCAAAGAAGCAAAATAGTGTGGCATTGTCAACCGCCGAGGCGGAATACATTGCCATGGGAGCAAGTTGTGCACAAATCTTATACATGACCCAAACACTTCTTGATTACGGCGTTGTTTTAAAAGATGTTCCACTTTTGTGTGATAATAAAAGCGTCGTAAAGCTTGCTAACAATCCGGTTCAACACTCTCACACCAAGCACATAGATATTCGCCATCATTTTCTTAGAGATCATGTGGCTAGGAAAGACATCACACTAGTTGGAGTTAAGAGCGAAGATCAATTGGGGGATATCTTCACTAAACCACTCGATGAAATAACCTTTTGTAGGTTGAGAAGCGAGTTGAATGTGCTTGAATATTCTAACTTCACTAAAAGATAAGATTGTGTGAACCATGCATTCATATGTAATATAACATGTTTAATTTGGTAATGCACATAGGCTTGGCTAACGCAGTTAAGATTACCGCCCTCAAAGCGTGTGACAAAGCTTAACCACGGTTTAAACTTGCAAGCAACCTAGATTCAAATTCCGTTTTGCATTGCATATGCATGTGTGTTGCTTCGTCGTTTCTTTTCGGTTAAGTTTTGGTCATCCTCTAGGTCCGTCACTTAGGGGGAGCAATTCAACGCTCTAGCTTCAGCTAATACCCCTCTTGTGCCCCTATGATGACCCTTGGAGCTTTATTGAACTATTTTTCTATGAAAACTAATCTTAGCCTATGGCAGACTATTTCTAAATTGAGGGGTTGAGAGTTGATTCTTATGCTAAGTCCAACAAGTATTCCTTTTTGCTCTTTTGTGTTGGTACTTGGCTAAGAGAAAAGATTGGAGAGAAAAACAGGAAAATTCAGAGCAAAATCAAGCACCGGACCACCCTCCGGACCACTTTGCATGGTCCGACACTCAGTGGTCTGACGCCCTGTCCCTCTCTGCATAAAAATTTCTCGAGTCACAGAAACCGTCGGACCACCTGTCCGACGCTCCTCCGGACCATAGGCAAGTGGTCCGGTGCCTCTGTCAGCGCCCATCAGTTCAGTCAAAGCACCGTCGGACCAGTCCGGTGAGTAGTCCGACGCCTTGGTCCAGTGGTCGGGTGCTCCCTGCATGGACTTTTTTTCTTTCTCTTGGTACCGTCAGACACACCCGTCGGACCAACCTCCGGACCATGCAGAGTCGTCCGACGCTCTGAAATTTTGTGATAACCCCCGCATCGGCTGTTTCTCTCGGCAGTTCCTTCTCTACCGCCATCCGTATGCCCCGCCGCCTCCCATCGCCACCGCATAACCGCCGCTCACCCGCACCTTCGCCCTCGTCGCCGGTGTGCTCCTCACCGGAGCGCCGCCGTCCTCGCTGCTCTGCTTTCCCTCCCCGCCGAGTAGCAGCAGCACCAGCCCTGCCTCACCACCGCCTGCCACCACCTCCACTATCACTCGCCGCCGAGGACCCCCTCGCCGGCGATCAGCTCCACCACCTCCTCCCTGCCAGTGCCAAGCTAGGGTTTCACTCATCCCCTCATTGCCATTGACATTGCCAAGAAGGATCTCCACCCTCTTAGGGTTTCCTAAACCTAGGGTTTGGAGGATTTTTCGTTGTTTCGACCGTCATCGACTTCACTTCATTGTCTCCTAGGGTATGTCATTGATCATGGTTTTAGCGTTTCGTCTAACTATCGATCAACTCATGCCTTAGTTCATTCGATTCCATATTCACTCTAATTCTCTAATTAACCGTGTCAATTGTAATCCACAGTTGGCAAATCTCTTTTGGAGTGTGGTTTGGAACTTGAATTGCTCTGATTAGATACGCTCGCTTACCTCAGGTATCATGACAGATTTCATTCTATTTCTTATCTAGATGCTTGCTTCCATACAGATTCTTATCTCTAAATTTTATATATGCTTATATATATCCTGTCTATTCTATCTAGCAGCAGTCAGTGGCAGCTTAAACTCGGGGCAAAGCTCGCGAGTAAGGACTGAGGCAAAGCCTCAGAAGGTTCAGTCCAGTGGCTTGCAGGCCTCTCTGTTAGTTATTGCTTGATTGATCAGTTGGCAGTGGTTCTTGCAGTTAGCAGTGGTTCTTGTGTCTGTCAGTGGTTTCTATCAGTGGGCAGTGCTTCTTTTGATTGATCAGTGATGGCTCGTGGCTCTCGTGCTTGTGTCAGTGGTTCTGGTGATGACACTCCTCCTCCACGTCCTTCAAGGGACAAGGGCAAGAAGCCAGTTGTTGAGAAGCCCAATAAGAAGAAGCGAAAGCTTACAGAGGCTGAGAAAGCAGAGGCAGTGGCAAATGCAGCAGACCGTGCAAAGCGAGGTGGTCGCCGAGGTTCAGTCAGACTTGGCACCCCTCCGCGGGATTTACCGTCTACTCCTCCTACTGAGTCACAGACCGAGGAAGCTCCAGAGGAGCAAGAGCTTGTCACAGAAGCTCTTGGTACACCGTTGACACCTCTTTCCTGGGGGCAAGCTACTCGTTCTCAGGCAGCTCAGTCACCTCAGAGTACCTCAGCAGCTCCTACGGCATCCTCAGCGTCAGTTCACCTTGATTTGAGGAACCTCACAGCAAAGCAGGTGAAGAAGCTTCGCTTTGTAGCTCTTGAGAAGTGGTGCCCAGATCAGCGTGACCCTAGAGCCTCACCAGGATAGCACACACCTCTCATGGAGGATTTCTACAGAGTAGCTCAGCTTACTAGCATCCAGATCAGACCTCACAGAGTTTGCTCCCTGGAGAGCATTGTCGAGTTGGCTGGAGAGGAGATTCGACCCTTTATCACATATCTTCCAGGACTCGCCGACCTCCTTGGTCGTTCCGGAAATTATATTGAGAGGTGGGTCCGTGAGTTCTATGCCTCAGTGTGGATTGATCTGGAGCATCACTTCCTTCAGTATACCTTCAGAGGAGAGCGTTACAGGCTCTATATGACTCGGCTCAGAGAGATCCTTCACCTCACTCAGACAGCCGGAGAGCTCAACCTTCACTATGACTGCTATAGAGGAGAGCGTTACAGGCTCTATATGACTCGGCTCAGAGAGATCCTTCACCTCACTCAGACAGCCGGAGAGCTCAACCTTCACTATGACTGCTATAGAGGAGTCTCTGTGCCTCGCCGAGCTCGAGGTGGTCGTACGTTGACAGTTCAAGAGGTTGCTCCTCTCTTCAAGCCACCTTTCTCAGAGGGTTCACGTCATACCCCGGCAGAGCTCCGCCCTACCGTTCACCATTTGAACGAGGTTCTCCGGCGTACCTTGCTGCCTCGCACTGGTTACAAGGAGAGATTGACTAACATGCAGCAGCTACTTCTTCAGGCCCTCGTCTCTCAGACACCGTTTGATATAGCTGACTTTCTTGTGTCAGAGATTGAGGATGTGATCGCTGATGGTATGAGGGCACGACGTCAGTTTCCATATGCTCACTGGATTTCTTCTATCATAGCTATTGAGCTTGAGGGAGCCAACCCCGGACTCCGTGACTTGCTAGATCAGTCACCGACTTCCTTCCCAGCCTACAGAGTTCTTGGTTCTTTTGACAGCTGGTTCGGGAACTGGGTGCTACGTCTCGTCAGAGAGAGGACTGCTCCAGCCGACAGAGATAATGTTGATACTCAGGATGAGTCGATCCGAGGAGTTGAGCAGCAGGAGCTTCATGACTTGGATACAGGGGCTGATGTTACTCCTGAGGATACCTCTTCTAACAGCTCAGACGCCGACTTCCAGCCAGTTCCTCCTATGCCCCCACAGGCTCACGACACTGAGGCTGGCGGCTCTGGCTCCGCTACAGAGACTATGATGCTGAAGATACTTGATCGTGTCAATGAGCAGCAGAGCTCCTTAGTCACTGCAGTTACTCAGGTCCAGCAGAGACAGGATGAGATGCAAAAACAGTTTGAGGAGCGCCACTTTGAGATGCAGCGACAGATGCTTGCCATGCAGTTGGAGTCATAGTGCTTACAGCTAGAGTCTCAGCAGCTTCAGCAGCAGAACGTGGCCTTTATGGCTCACATGATGAAGTGGACGGGTGCACCTCCTCTTGAGTTCCCAGCTGCACCTCAAATCCAGATGATGAGTACATCACAACCCTCTCAGTTAGTTGGTCAGCTAGCAGGACCACAATACTCAGTTGGCCCCTCAGTGGTCCCTTCAAGTTTAGCCCGACAGACCGTCACTCCCATCCCAGCCGTCCAGTCTAGTGGACTTCAGGGTGCCGGAATGACCACCCCGTTCCAGTCCCCGGCGACTCAGGTCACACAGTGGTTGGACACCTTCGGCCCGACGCAGCAGTTCACCCCTCTCACTACTGGTTTCACGCCGCTCTCTGTTACGATGGGTGCTACTGCCAGGGATCTCTCCGCGTTGTTCAGCGACATCACAGGGCAGCCGTCCCCCACTGGTCAGCAGATAGCAGCAGAAGTTGAGGCAGAAATGGTTGCACCGACAGTTGGTCAGCACCGTTCCTCAGTTGCTTCCTTAGAAGCCACACACGACAGTCGGGCTCCAGCCGTATCCACTCCACCCACAGCTGTTGTTGCTACCGATGCCACTGTGGTTACTACTACTCCAGTGCAGCCTCCGGTTCTTCAGACTCCAGTCGAGTCCGTGCATGAGGCACAACTAGTCACCGCAACTCCAGAGGCTCCAGCAGAGACAGTGGCACCGGATTCTGCTCCGACTCCTATCCCAGCTACCGCTCCAGAGTTCTCGACAGCAGAGATAGCCGACACGTCAGCTTCTGTCCCCAGACCGCTTCACTTCCAGCGTCAGACACTCAGGGGGAGGACTCCGATGATGAGACCTACTTGGCAGAGTTCAGGGTGCTCGACCGCTCCACGGCTGCCTCCACTCCGCCTCCAGACGCTTAGTTTTGGTGCTTCGACGCCAAAGGGGGAAAGGGAGAGTCGAGTAGACGGGTTAGCTTCAGGGGGAGCTAGTAGAATTCGTTCTTTTGATGTGTATTAACTCTATCGCATCATGCATCATGTTTACCGTCTTTTATGCATTGTATGATATGTGTGATGGTTGAGACTTGATGGTTGTGTGACATGTGTGAACCTTTACTTATATATATCATGTCACTTGGTTATGCTATATTGCTTCTGCGCCTATCTCTGTTCTTTTGGCTATAGCATATCCTTTTGAAATCAAGTACTATGCTCAATTCATATCTATTGTGCTTGTCATGGCTTGAATGGTTTAGGCATGTATATGTCTTTCTTATTACTAACCCATGCCTATCTCATGACAAGTCATGCTTTTTTTCTCTTATCAAAATTCACTCATTATTCTCTACTCGAGCTTGTATTGTCGTCAATCACCTAAAAGGGGAAGATTGAAGAATCATGGACCCTTGTGTTTATGCGATTAACGACAATGCTAGATCACTATGACTAACGTGTGTTTTGCAGAGGCAAAGTCATTTGTGTTAGGTCATTAGTGATACAATTTGAATGGGCTTAATGGATATTCATGCCCCAAGATGGAAATCGTTTCGGTTGCGAAGGATGATGATACAAGTTGAATACTAGGCTAGTTCTTAGTGCCATAAGGTTAAGAAGGGCACTAAGTATAGCTAGGGCTTTGTTTTTCCTTTGACCGTACTATTAAGGGGGTATGAGATTAGTAGCTTGACCTAGGAGAGCTTAGGAAAGTGGGTAAATGCACACTTGTCACAACTAGTCATAGAGATCTTGCTTTCAGCCCTTGGTTAACCCTAGAAATGGTAGGAGCAAAACCCCTAGAAAAGACTTAGAGAAAACAGTTGAAATAGGGGGAGAAAGAGGCTCTGGACTAGTCTGCCAAGTAGGCGTCGGACCAAGGAGAGTGGTCCGACGGTCTCTGTCTTAGGAAAAGTCCAGCTCGAGAAGCTCCTGACCACCTATTTGGAGAGCGTCAGACCATAGGAGAGTGGTCCGATGGCTCTTGTCAGAGAGAGAGAGCCTGAGAGAAGGCTCCGGACTAGTCCGGCGGTGAGTCCGACGGCTAGTCCGACGCTTCAAGTCAGCAGGTCGTTTCCATGCAGAGAGCTCCCTGGCTCTGGACCAGAGCGTCGGACCAGGCCTCCGGACCAAGGAGAGTGGTCCGGTGGTTCGAAGCAGAGAAAATGTTTTCACTCAGTGAGCACCCTGGCTCCGGACCAGTGCGTCGGACTAGGGCGTCGGACTAAGACAAGTGGTCCGACGGTGCCTGAGTTTGGATTTCGAGTGAGCTCCGGACCAGTGTGCTTGGTTCGGTGGTGTGAGCTCCGGACTAGTCCGGTGGCTTCGCAGAGAAAAGAAAAAGCAAAAAACGGCTAGTTTTGGAGGTGGGGACTATTTATAGTTGCCCCCTTCGTCCTTAGGAGCCCTCTTGGCCATTGTTTCAGCTGGTTACACCTTGAGAGAATCCTTGGAGAGCTAAGTGCCTAGTGAGGGAGAGATTTGAGAGAGTTTATCTTGTTCTTCCCTCCTAGAGTGATTAGGAGTGACTTGTGTGCATCCATCCACCTTCCTAGCCTTGAGTTGGTCAAGTGAAGGTCTTGTGCTTGTTACTCTTGGTGTTCGACAGCACCTAGACGGTTTGGTGGTGTTCGGAGGAAGTGAGCGCCAGAAGATTGTCGGCGGCTCTTCTCCAAGCTTCTGTGATCGGTTGTGGGAGATTCACCGAGCCGGAGTGGCGAAGAATCAGCCCGTAGAGAGCACTCTACCCTTGCGCGGGTAGAGGGGGAGCGATACCTTGCAAGGTGCTCCAACAAGGACTAGGGGGGTGTGTCGACACCTCGATACCTCGGGAAAACATCGCTGTGTCACTGAGAATCTCTTTACCTAGCTCTTTACTTTATTGCATTTACTTTGAGCTGTGTTCTTATCTTTCCTACTAGAATTGTTTAGGTTGTTCTTAAATTCCATGAACTGCTACCGCTTTCTAGCTAGGACACACGGACGGTAGGCACTAGGGGGTGATTGACATTTGATAGGTTTTCATATTTGCTTTAGAAATTTAAAACAAGCTCAATTCACCCCCCCCTCTTGGGCATCTTGATCCTTTCATCGCTCCGTCATGGAAAAATGCAAGTCTAAAATTCCAATGAGGGATTAATCAAAAGTGGAAAAGTCAAATATACCCTACTATTGTCTTGCTTGTGGGAGCATATACAAGAATGGTAACCAAATGGCCATCTGTTTTGGGGAACATTATTTTTTAGCCCTCAAGGGCATGTGCTCCCACTCTATGTACCATTAGATTTGCATCACATCTCAACACAGATTTGCATTGAGATGTGTGAGTACACACATCCCAATGCAAATCCAACGGTACATGGAGTGGGAGCACATGCCCTTGAGGGCACATTTAACTTTACCCTGTTTTGGGTTGGTAATAGAAATTAATGGTACATATGCATATAAATGTCACCCTTTTAAAATTGAGTTTGATGGTCGATTAATTCATTTAGAGCTCCTTTTTTATTATCACACCAAAGGTAAGCCTAGACAGGGAATGAATCGTACTATGTTAATTCTAAAGGGTGAGTTCAAGACATATATTCTTAGGCCTAGCATGAATCCGGTTCCTTGAACAAACGTTTCTAGGGAGAAATTAATTTTGACTCTTCAGTGAAACAGGGGTTTTAGGCTTCTACTCTCTAAGATGTATAATGTGAAAAATGTTTCTAACTATGAGTCTGGATCCTAGAACAAATGTTATGAATTCTTCTATTTTCGGAGCAAATTAGTTTGGAGAATCCTATCAAACACAAGCTTATTAATGTCTTTGGCCGAGTATTTTCACTCATCCAACAACTAATTTATGGTCCATTGACTCATTGATTCAGTGTCTCGCCTCACTACATAACCTTAACAGTCCTTCACATCCTCATCCTAACTCTAGAATCGTGCATGTAGAGCGACAAACATGATGCTTCTTATGCTCACAACTCGCCTATTATTGCCTTCACTAAGGTACAAACGAGACCCCATTCTCACTACGTCACCAAAGTGCAAAGAATTATTTTGTTTGTATCAAAGAGACACTACATACCTATAGGTAAACATTTCTACATAATAAGAATCATCTGGGCTCTTAAAAGTTTTTGGCTCGGCCCTTGTCCAACCCGCATGCTTAGGTAGTTAGGTGGCATCACTTGATCACTAAACACTTGTTATTGTGGAAAATAACAACATCATAATCATCTTCCCATAAAATGAAGTGTTTCCACTATTCGACTTATATATTATTATAGTTAGGATTCCACTTCTTAAAACATCAAAAGTTGATTATATAAAATTTTATTTAAGCTATGACTGATTCTGTGCAGATTCAGGTTCGATTTAACCGATACGTTACGGCCATGTTCGATCTTTGACTTAGTTATATGCAGAGCAATATAATATATTCATCTTTGGACGATGCACCATGCATGACCTTAGAAAACAACTTTGTTTTTCTCAAACTTTTTTGGAGCCCATGGTTTTCTTGGTTTCTTTGAGGCATCAACCTAGACAACCAGGTTTTGCTAAAACACAATTTAAATTTAAATCAAAGTAGTCGTTTCCAATATTACATACTCCTAAATAAACAAATCCTAGTACTTAAAGTAGTAATTGCACACTCCATTACTCCAAAACTATTCAAAACTATATGGCAAAATTATATTTGCCAAACAAGAAACAGAGAAAACGTAACCAAGCATGCATCAAAGAGAAAGAGAAACTCTACCGTGGCAACGACAGGAAAGCCATGACGAGGTCACTAAACTCACCTTGGAGTTTGGCATTGGCGCCTAATTTCTGGAGCCCTTCGGGGACAGTCCCGGAGAAGTTGTTATTGGAGAGGTCGACGGACAACAGCTTGCCGGACGACACGACGGAGCTCGGTATCGACCCTGAGAAGGCGTTCGAGGAGAGGTTGAGCTTGACAAGCCCTCTCAGAGCCGCGAACGCGGCGTCGGGAATGTCCCCGGCGAGGTTGTTCTGGTGCAGGAAGAAGAACCGGAGCGCGGGGAGCGCGGACACGTCCGGGAAATCGCCCGTGAGGCTGTTGTTGCCGAGGCTGAGCGAGCGCAGGCCCTGCAGCGGCGCGAGCAGCGCCAGGTCCGGCGCCGCGCCCTGGAGCGCCAGCCCCTCTAGCTTTAGGATCACCACTCGGCCATTTATGCACTGCTTCACCCCAGGCCAGATGGTCGCGTTGCCGACGCACGGCGCGCCCGTGCTGGTCGCCCACTGGTTTAGCTGCCTCGGTGGGCCGCCGTCCGGCCCCTGTAACGCCGCCCTGAACTCGCCCAGCACTTGGGCCTCCGACTTGTCCTGCGCAGGCTGCGCTGCCACGGGGACGGTCGTGGTGGACGCCGCCGCTGCGAGCACGAGCGCCGCCGCGGCTAGGAGCAGCCGCCTAGACGCCGCCATGGATGGTCGCGTTGCGGGCGCACTAGCGCTGGCGGTGGTGGTGGCGGCGACGTGCTCAAGGAGTGGAGCGCGTCGTGGTGCGCATGGCGCAGCGCAGGGAGGCGGGCGGGGCGGATAGCGAACACGGCTCGGTTCGGCTCTCGCGCCGGCCTCGTGGCGAGCTAAGAATAGGCGCGGGGCTGCGTTACCGATGCGGCGCGTTTGGGACCTGGGGGGAGTCGCCGCTGCCACCGCAATGTCTTTCTTGTTGCCGTCGTTGGCTGCCTCGAGCAGGCTGTCAGACCGCATCGATTGGTAACAAACAGAGTAGTACTACTATACTATGGTTCGTGAACTTGAAACCAAGCTCAACTTCTCATCTCATTTCTCTATTTGACCCTAAGTTTTTTGCACTGTCATTTACAGCGTGGAAATGGGGTACATTTTTTTTTACAAGCGGCTCGGTTGGAACAAGCTCACGCAAATATTGTATCAGTACATTTTTTTCATTCAAGCAGCTAGTGTGCCCGTACCGTTGCGAAACACTGAGCCAAACAGCGACCGACAGTAGTATTGGTGTGAAACTGTCACACGGAGCTGTACAGACAACTTCTGTGTGACACGTTCATCAGTCGATCGGCCGGTCCTTGCAGAGCTATAAAAGAGTCGTCTGACGACCTGTGGAGACGTTTCACTCGGTGTCCGTGCATTCGCACTCGTTTTTTCAACCGAACCGACGCACACTCTCACCGTCCACCTACCGTACTGCACTGCAGCTAGCCATCCTGGCTATTTTTTATGGGGCGTCGTCCGTGTCTTGATGACTGAATGAAGCTTTGTTTAGTTCCAACCAAATTCTAAAATCCTAACTATTTTGAATTTTAAAATACAAAATATTTTAGTAGGGTGTTTAGTTCCTACCAAAATTTATCTTTCAATGATGGAAATTGTGAGGATGATACACAAACCAATGTAAATATTCCGACCTCTTGAATTCAAAATGTAAAATGGTGAATAGATTACTTTTTGTCAAATATTTTAGATGATGTTTAGTTTTATTTTACAAAATGAAGAGTCAAAACCTAAAATATTTTAGATTATATGGGAACTAAACACCCCTGAATAAACGAGACGCACGACGCCGGCTCGGTGGCCTCACGTTTCAGGCTTCGAGATAAGCCAGGCTACCCAGCTTCGTGCGCCCGAGTGGCGGCCACGATTTCGGCGACGGCGAGCGAGCATACCATCCGCCGAGTCGTTATCTGCAACTCTGCATTGTCCTTCATCCGCGTCAACAAAAAAAAAAATGCATGCACGATGAGAACGAGGGGCGTGTGTGCTTATGTTTATGCGATCGATGTACGGGAGCCGAATGAAGTAGATGTTTTTTGCCGGGATATGCCGCGAGTAAATTGCTTTGTTCCCTCGCTACTATCACGACTAGTACTAGGTATAGCTAATAGATATGCCGCGTTACCTTAGTTTCCATCACGGTGTGCTGACGTTCTGCTAGCAAATAGTGTAGTACTCCGTAAGCATATACGCATGTATACGCATGCATTTTGTGGAAATATCTAGGCTCAGCTCAGTCCTGATGATTCAATCAAATATGGGATATACCACTCCATCCTGCGAAAAGAATTATTATGGAACTTGTGTCGATCAAACTTATGTAACAGCATAGATTGCACTATATTATGGAGGATTTGTTGACACTCTAGTAAGCTGACGTGTTATATTGATATTTTCTCTAGTTTAGTATAATAAAGACCAACAAACCTTTTACATAACTTTCTTAAGTTTTTTTAAAAATATTAGGAACATTTATATCTCTAGATATTTTGATTATAAAAATATATCCAACGATTATCTAATGACACTAATTATGTATAATAAATATTACTTTTTAAATATATTGGATCAAAGCTAAAAATGTTTGACTTATCGAAAAATAAAAATTGTACTTTATATGAGATGGAAGGAGTATGTCTCTAGAGAATTTTTCGAAAAATAAAAACAGAGTCCTTCGTTTAGTAAGACCTAACCGCTGAAAAAAAATAAGAGGAACTCAAACTATGGGCCAAAAACTAAGCTATTTGTTTTCATGTATAATTAGATTAACTATCGGTGAAAAAATGAGAATCCCATTGAATATTCTCTTTTCGTTTTAACTTGTTAGCCTGACTTTATCAACCATGGTTAGCGTTTTTCTCTTGTAACAAAACAACTCAACTGACTTATCTGATTTTTCTACCTGTCCCTTCAAAACTTTACACTAAAAATACACTAGTACAGAACAGGGCTTTACTCCCGGTTGGGAAACCCCTTTGTCACCACCGGGACTAAAGATCCTCCCAGCAAAAACAAAATTAATTCAACCAACACTGCATAAGAATCAAACCCAAGACCTTGAGCTATGCATTGTGTGTAGCTTACCACTCCACCTACACAACTTATCTAACAATAAATGAGACATTTTCCTTTTGAACCAACCCAGGAAGAGACTTTTAGTCCCGGTTCGTAACACCAACCGGGGGTCTACCTTTAGTCCGGGTTGGCTTACCAACCGGGACTAAAAGAGACCCTTTAGTCCCGGTTGACAGTCTCACCTGCAAAAAGCTACTACACTAGCTGTTGAACAATGGACTTTAGTCCCGGCCACAAAAAATACCGAGGCGAAAGCCAAATTTGCATTTCGTTCAAAGGCCTATTCTCTACTGGTGATAGAACACCAATTGTAGAAGCCTATTTATTTATTTGTTTGCTGCAGACCTATATATAATAAGCACCAGGTGCATTATTTGATTCTAACACAAAGTAGATATTACCAGGAGTCTAACAAAATTAGTTTTATTTGTTTGCTGCATTTTTGAAAAAAGGAAAACTAATTTAATACGCTAGGAAATAAAAAAGGCCACGTGTATTCTTTTCAGCCCACGGAGCCAGGCTCGGCCTAGAGGCACCGTCCAACGCAGAAGTGGCCCCGATCCGAGATTTAGCCCACCAGCAGGAGGCCCAACCTGGTGCCGCACTTTTAAATCAGGAACCCTGTTCTCTTACTCTTTAGGGCCTGTTCATTTAATCTGGATTGGAAGCCCTGGAACTATTCGAGCTCGTTTGGTAGGCTTATTTCTATTAAACAAAGGGACACAAACTTTGCTAAAGACTCAAGGCATTTTTATTAGCAGGGAGGGAGAAATAAGGGCATGTACAACCCATATACGGCTTGTTGTTTGTAAGAAATATAGAGACAGCTAAATAGATATGTTATACAATGGACAATCTATTTAGCTCTCTGCAAACTATTAAATACAAACATACATCTATGATCAAGCATGAATAAGATCTATGTGTGATATTTTGTTGCTTCTTTGACACAAACGGGATCAAGTATAAGTAAGACGATGAAAAATATATTATTGTCGTAGAACCATCGATTTAATGTGATATATTAATAAATATAAAATACAGGTACATTTATAAATATCTGATTGTTTCATTTCAATATACTGAATATGTGATTGCTGAAGTTCTTGATGTGAAACCTTGCAACTAAAACAAGTGACTTTTCCCAGGAGATTAGCAAGCAGCCAGATCCCAAACTTGAGGACGCATCCATGTAGTATCTTAGTACTTTGAGAAATGTCGAAACAACTTATGAATGAATAGAAATACTTTAGTGGGGCATTGAATCGAACACCTAGCAAGCAGGTGGAAGCGAGCCTTCCAGAAGCTTGATCCAGTGCCCCGTCCACTCCCTCTTGAGGCCACAACTGCTGCAGCGGTGGTGTCGTCAGGGACCCGGCTGCCGTAAGGGCCTTTCCCGGCCGTCGACCACCAACAGAATCGGTCGGAGAAGAGCGGTGCCGCTGCATCACCATTGCTACCATCGAAGGGGACGGGGATTTACCTGGTAGGGGTGGATTTTGGTGCACTTCTTGGCTACCAGCGTGTGCCGTAGCTGGATCCCTTGCCTCGACGCCCACCTGGGAGCACGAGCGGTTGCCGTCGTCTCGCGAGACGACGGCCTCGCTGTCTCCCGTGTCCGCCCGGGTGTTTTTGCAAAAGTAATGGTATAGAGACGGCAGAAAAGCTCCCGTTGTACGTGCCCTCAACTGAGGTCGTTTCATAGCATGAACAGACTCAAAAACAAAACAGATTGTGAAACATGGAACCAACTACACTAGATCCAAGAAGGATGTTAGAGCAGCTCCAGTGTGGTGGGAAATTGAAACCATGGGGAGAGATAAATGTTAGGATGGTTTGATTTCAACATTGGAGCCAACGATCTGAGTACATCGATTTCAGAGAGTGACTCTTCATTTTGGTGCGAACCGAGAAAATAAAAAACTCAATGAGTAGCGTGGACAGAAGAGAGCAAAATATGTCATATATTGTTTAATCAGTTGTGCCCTCATCAAATGACACTCGCACAACATCCAAACCATACGCAACATTCAAACTTTGAAATCCATGTTAACAGTCAAACCGAACCAAACACTGGAGCTGTCCTTAGGACACTCCCAATGCAGACTCTATCATAGAGTCTAAACCTATTTATTACCTCGAATATTGTGGACTTGGAGTCTAAATAAGACTTGGAGTCATGTTTTTTCACCATTTCTCTTCAATAAATATACTGACACATCAGCAAAATACCATAAATAAGTAGTAATAAATAGTTTTTGACTCTATGATAGAGTCTTGCATTAGGAGAACACTCTGATAAAATAGGCACACTATAGGAATTGGAGGTGCAGAACCTTCACTAGCACTACACTACTCATGTCATTGTCTAACCATCCGAGCCCATGGCACACATTCAAGTGTGCAACTCGTCTTCCATCTTTTCTTAAACTAACAACATATACTCCCTTCATACTCAAAAAGATTGTCATTTATGACAAGGTTTTAGTCAAATATTGAGAATATAAATCATGAATAGCTTTTAAATTGTTGAGTTTGAAGATGTAAAAATTATATCATTAGATTTGTCATGAAAAATACTTTCATAAAAGTATACATATATTATATTTCAATAAATGTTTTTCAAAAAATAAGTGGTTAAAGTTATACTTTGGAGACCGTGTCGTTTTCTAAAACGACCAGTTTTTTGAGTATGGAGGGAGTACACACAATAGCCACCTATTTGACCATAGTCAATTTCCTTTAAGGTTGAGCTAAGTTCAGTTAAATCCAACAAAAATAGATAGTTCATTATCATTGCATTGGCATGAGAACTACACAATAAATTATATGTCCCATTGCAAAGCACTAGTATGTACTATAAAAAGTGGTTTCTTTCTTCCATCTCCATTTCCTCCTCACCTGTCCATTTCTCACTCCTCTTTTGTCCATTCACCGTCATTCTTCTCACTTTGAGGTTCAAAAAATAATGCTATAAAAAGTAGTGCTGGGTAGTGCTGATGAACATGACTGCATTCAGTGGCGGAGCCTGAACCAAAACATAGGAGGGGCCAATTTTCCAATTGAAATCATATATACATAGAGCATATAGAAATTAGTCATAGTACTTATAATTAGCTATTGAAACAGAGAGACTAAGAAGCAGTCGAAGCAATCCATCGACCATTTCACAGATGGAAGAATTTGGAAGAAAAAGAGAAGAATCAATAAGAACCAACATATATGTATGGTTGTGTGTGCGTGGGTGTCGTGTTTATGCGCTGGTGCTAGGGATGACTCTCCCCGGCAGCCGGCGCCAGCGGCCGCCCAAGTCGCTCTGGTCACGAACACCAACACATCATGACTCAGACCATCGGAGTCGACGACGGAGATGCGGAGGACACATCCACACAGGCCAGAGATGACCGGTGACTTGCCGAGGAGTTACCTTGGGGTGGAGCTAGCTTGCGCCAGGGATTTGGCTTTGCGCTGTGCTGGCAGCTGTGAACTATATGCAAACTAAAGAAAACTTATAGAGTCAAGGGGGGGGGGGGGTTGCATGGCTCACTATGTCCCCCACGTAGCTCCGCCAGTGGCTGCATTTGTTAGCCCTTACCTTATAGAGTCAAGGGGGGGGGGGGGGTGCATGGCCCACTATGTCCCCCACGTAGCTCCGCCAGTGGCTGCATTTGTTAGCTCTTACCTAGTGGCACTAAATAATCAGACTTACCAAAGACTTCCCCTCTTTATAGTAGAACTACCTATCTTAAACTCGACAATTCTCTTCACTACAACACCTTCAACTACAAAAAGGAAAGCCCTATGACCTACGTGCTAGGTAATATAACTTTGCCTTCGGGCTTGCCTACATTTCCATCAATCAATCATTTGTGCAGTCCATGTTGAGCACTTGGCCTCCATGATCCTTGCCACCACTTCTCATGGCTCAACTTCACTAGCTTGTGGACTAAGTATCTATTCATCTCACATGAAAATCATTAGGCCAACGGATATTGTCTCTCAATTATTATCAAAATCAAAGGACTTTCAACAACTTTTTCTAACTAGCATCTCCGATCCACCCTCTACATAAGTGTTACCCCTGGTTCTTTTGAAGCTGCTCTTCGGCTCAAACTAGCTAGCAGTTAGAGCAACTCCAAGAGTTTCCTAAATATTTCTTCTAAAAATTGCATGTTTTTCAACTCTTAAAAAGGTATTGGGAGAAAACAATAATATCTCCAAGAGTTCTAATAATCCTCTCCTAAAAAATATAGGAGACAATTTTACATCAGAATTCCTATACTATTTCTAAATTATCCTAACAATTATTGTATATTTTTCTCTCTCTTGTATATTTGCATCAAGAATTATTTTTTATTTTTTATTCTTTCCACGCTCTTTCACCTCTATATTGGCCGGAGGCTTTACATGCAACTCGGGAGCGTGTAACTTTATACGAAACATGATGACTTTTCCCAAATTTTAAAAGATTAGGAGGATGAATTAGAAGTTATTGGAGAGAGTTTTTTTTTCATCTACCTAAAAACTAAGGATTAAGAAGGGATTTAGGGAACTTTTGGAGATACATACTCTTACAGAGCCACCGAAACTAAGAAGTGAGATCGAGTGTTATTGGGGGTTCTTGATTGGGTTTTCTATAGTTGAAAGCTTAAGGGTTGTTCCTCTTAGTCTTAGATGACCCGGAGAAGCATTTGGTGACCTTCCTCAGAGGAGCTATTGTGAGGAGATACATCATTAAAGTATAGACAATGAAACTTAAAATAACCCGTTGGGGATAAGAGAGGATAATATATGGAGAGAATAGTTATGCAATTGTACGTTCCCTGAATAAAATATAAAGTTTAAAGTTTACTATGGTCCTTGAATTAGACCTGGTCGATCGCCAAATGTTAGATTGCGCTAGAAAAAAAAATAGTCAAGTAAAAATGTTGGGCTCAAGTCTAACCCGATGTCTGTTTCTCAGTTCAGACAGAATTTTCATGTCTTTCTTTAGGACGAGTTTTTCAAGTTAGATTATTGAACCACGCGTCGGAGCGAATTGAAAACCATGGCCTGACCCAATGTCGGGTAAGGTTTTTTTTGGACGTGTGTCAGGTCGGCTGGTCAGGTGAGAGATGGCACGTGAACATGTATGCATGCATCTTGAATGTATGAGACAACTAGTTCGGTCACACGTCTCCTCCAGATCCCCTAAACTGGCAACATCTATCGTATCGCGCAGGACTACGTAGTAGTTTCATATACACTCTCCTTCCCACATGAATGCAATGCATGCACACATAATAATGTGACCGCTTGACCGAATGCCTGACAGTCATCGCAAACAGCAAAATGATCGGCCGGAAAGGACCCACACATTAATGTCTGAAGCATCAAAAAACGACGGTGGATGCAGCGCGCAACCACCGTACCTTCATGCAAACCACGAGTCGAGTCGCGTCACGCACAACTGTTGCTGTTGCGCGGACATCTTTTCAGTCTTCATCTTCACAGCGAGCTATATATAATAGCACGGGCGTGGTAATCCATCTGCGGCAGCCGCAACCATTACAGTTTGTGAGTGAGTTAGAGAAGCAAGCTATAGGTCAAGACTCAAGAAGGTGCTAGGCAGTCAGTAATGGCGTCTCATCCTCTGCTGGCCTGCATCTGCATGGGTCGCAATGGCGGCTATGCTCGCTGCCAGGTCCTGCTGCTGCTCCTGCCGGCGCTGACGGTGCTGCTTTTGCCGCTGCCTGCGGCAGTCGGCAAATCCGGCGGGTTTGAGGACATCTCGGCCATCTTCATGTTCGGCGACTCCATCGTCGATCCTGGCAACAACAACCTCCGGCTGACGGAGGCGAAGGCCAACTTCCCTCCGTATGGGCAGGACTTCCCCGGCAAGGTTGCCACCGGGAGGTTCTCCAATGGTCTTGTCCCCGGAGACTTACTAGGTATATACAGTATGTTGGCGTCGGTCATATAGTACGTGTTTAAATTTTTCATGATACATTTTGCATGGAAGAGGTTAAAATAGAATGGCACAAATCTACCAAGAGGACACAAGACGTCGTATAGAGTTATGTGGTGTTAGGGCGTGCCTATCATCATCTAATCGCTGTTGTATATACATGCATGGTAGTAGAAATGTTCATACTTGATTGATTATTAAGTATTCCCCTATTTTAAATTATAAGTCATTCTAACTTCTGTAGATGGATAACAATTATGTACTAAATCAAGCATGATTCCAAAAAATATTTAATATAAAGTTAGTTTAAAATATTTTAATCAAACATTGGAAATATAAATCATGAATATGTTAGGTTTAAAAATGTAAAAATCATATCAATAGATTTGTCTTAAAAAATACTTTCATAAATATATATATATATAATTAAAAATAAATATTTTTCAAAAAAAATGGTCAAAGTTAAACTTTGGAGAACGTGTCGTTTTTTAAAACGACAAGTTTTTTGAGTATGGAGGGAGTATTAGAACAGAGGAAGTATTTAAGAATACTGTCAAAACTTTAAAGATACTCAAACTAACTAACTTTCTAAATGAATGCAACTTTCTAAATGAATGCACGAAGGATTACTACCACGTATTTGGTCGGGCACAAGTATTGTCATTTTATTATCTGTATATAGAATTGGGCCAGATTATTACTACCACGTATTTGGTCGAGACTCGAGAGTGGGCCAGATTATTACGAATCGCCATACTGGCGTCCAAATATGGGACACAAGGCAGTAAACATAAGTTATTAGTTATTTGATGAGTCTTCAAATGATTTTAAATATTTGAAAAAAAAAAACAGCAGAAATGTACATCGGAAAATTGTAGGAACAAAATACCATTTCACGCTAAGAAAAAAAAATGTCACGTTTTCCATACTGCCATATCTTATATTAGCTCGAATAATTCTGGCTTCTGCAGTCCTGCTGTAGCTCTGTCTTCACCAAACTTTAAATGCATGATAATATGACGCGGAGACCGGAGAGTACTACAATGGGCGGCATTTACTCTCTCGGGAAAAGAACCTAATTTTAAAATAGTACCAAATTGAGATAAAAATGTGTTTCAATTTTTTTTCCAAAGAATAGAAAGATTAAGAACTTCTCATTAAATATATAGAACAGAGATAGAATACAAAATAAAAATCACATAATCTGAATTTAGGTAGACAATATTTACTATACAAAAAATAAGTGTCATGTCATTATATATATTTGAATAGTATACATGTTTTGTGTTATATAAATATTCACTTTTTCTGATAAATTTAGTCAAGCTTTAAATTTTTTGGCTAGAGATAGGTTTAGAATTATATCTTTTTCAAATAGAGGTTAGCCATTAGGCCTTTGGTGCGGTACCTTCAAATAACTGTGAGCCGTTCATTTATTTTGATCGAACGGTTACAATTAGCTATACGAGGTAATAAATGAAATATATATTTAATTAATTTTAATTTTATAAAATAGGATAAATGAGGAAATTTTAAATATAAAAAATCTATTTTCTAGATTTGATTGATGCATGTGTGATCTCTGACGGATATTCTTTAATCTTTTTTATTCTATAACTTTGTACTTGATATATTCTTATTACTATATAATTTTGTATGTGATTTTATAAATTTAATTTTGCATATGGTAGAATTTGCATGTATACATGATTTGCATGTGTGCGTGTGTGTACGGATCAGCATGCGGAGTAATCTCTGTAATTATGGTCACGATCTGGGAGTATATTCGTTTTTCTGAATTTTTTAATTTATAAAGTGTGATCCTGATATATATCTGCAGGTTCAGCAGTGCCAAATACATGTGAAATTGAATTCGGATAGAACTATTTACACTATTTTAATTCAAAGTTCAATACCGATACGAATAGTCCAAATTTATATTTATGTGTATAAGTGTCCAACATACATCCCCAAATTAGAAGAACTTTTTTAAGGTTAGAAAAAAATTTACGTACATACAAAACTTTATGTAGTCACTTTACATGCTCAATATACGTAATAACTATATATAGTTTATTAGAAAACTACTCGATTATGTAATATAGTTTTAATCGAGTTTGTATTTGGTAATATATTTATTATCGCTAAAGTTTATGGATGAATTAATATATATGTTGATTACTAGTTTCTTTTATACATATATCTTATTTTATAATTGAACTCATATTTAATATATTTTCGTGCAAACGGCAAAGGAAACGATGCTAGAAAAAAAAGGAAGGGGCCATGTGCCTTTATTTGTCTCCCGTGACGAAGAAGTGACATCACAATTGTTTCATTTTTCTTTTTTTAGATTAATTAATTTATTAATTCAATAAATCTAGAAAATCAATGGCTAAGATTCGTTTGAGGTATTACCACCTAAGTTAAATTTGTATCATAGCATTGCCCTAGCCATTATAAGAATTATGGACGCTATATTCTTATATTTACATGAAATTTCAAAAGGATGTGTCTAGGGGGAGGGCTCTCTTCGGATAAAACTAAAACAATGCAACAGCCCCACCACACCACCAACCTCTCAAGAAACAAATCATGTCACTGTCTCCCACCCTAACAAAACATTCTCTTCTTCCTCACAACCATGCCATCCCCGCCTCTCGCCTTGTCATGGTCGCCTTAGATGTCAACAAGCATATTCCCTTTTCCATTTGTCCCCCCTCCTGTTTCTCCATAAATTTCTTGAATTCGATCCCAAGACTATCATCACAATTTTCAGCTTTGAAGGCACCACAACCTTGTAGTGATGTTAATCAGGACCACTTTTACCTTTCCCTTCCTTGGCTTCCGCCTCCACCACACCATCCCCTCCTGATCAAACACGACACCATCACGCCTATATTTGTAGCCCTTCATCGCGCTACCATTCCCCAATGCTCCATCGACCCTTACCAATAGGCCTCCAACACCATCTCAGTAGTGTCGCTACTGTGACAGAACCTTTTAAGAAAGGGCCCACTTGCCAGGATTAATAGTCCATCCGACTTAATCCCAAACAAATGATCCAATCCTTAATTAGTCCGTCAGGTGTCACCACTTTACAGCGGGTCATTCACCTCTTTCCGAACAGGATCTCTGAAAGGTCCTAAGTGATGGCTAGAGGGGGGGGGGGTGAATAGCCTAATTTGAAAACTAAAAACAAACTCAACAACAAGTTAGATACTAATGAGGCGAAGCTTGACTTGCACTAGCCTACTAGGGGATGCAAAGCCACCTAACCACAATTTCTATCCTAATAAGTCTAGAATCACACAATGCCTACTCAATTCTAGTAGCCCTCTAGGCACAACCTAATATACTAAGACAAGTATGAGTAAGGTAATGCAAAGATGGGAAAGGTGATTATACCGCCGTGGAGAGGAGTGGATGAACCAATCAAGTGATCACCAAGAAAACCAATCACTCACAATAGAGACAACAAGGTTGACACTTGATTTTCTTCCGAGGTTCACTAGTTTGCCAACTAGCTAGTCCCCGGTGTGGAAAGACATTCACTTGGAGGTTCACGCGCTAATTGGCCTCACACGCCAAACCCGTCACCTGGTGCCGCACAACCAACACAAGATGAGGCTATTGAAACGCCACGAGCAATCCACTAGAGTTGCCAATTGCGATCTCCCGCAGGGAAGGCACAAGAACTCCTCACAATCACCTTGTAGTCGACTAAGCACAATCACCAAGCTTCTCGATCTACCTCCGCTGCTCCAAACCGTCTAGGTGATGACAATCACCAAGAGTAACAAGAAATCCGCAGCGAGAACGTCTCCCAAGTGCCACTAGATGCAAGCTATATGCGAAATGCACTTGGATCACTCAATCTCTTTTGGAAATTCACTAACCAAGCATGGAGATGAGAGGGAGGGAGTTTGCTCAGCTCAAAGGAGTCTCAAGATGTTCAAATGTGCGAGAGAGGCACTCCCCAAGCCGGCCAACGCAAATTTATAGACCCCCTCAAAGTCTTCTAGCCGTTGCTCCTTAAAGTTGGCGACGGACGCTAGAAACGGGGGCGACGGACGCTTCGTCGCCAGCGTCCGACGCTCTGTCAGAAATAGTCGTTGGGCTGCTACGTGGGCGACGGACGCTCCATGCCAGCGTCCGACGCTCGGACCTCCAGCGTCCGACGCATGTCTTCGCTTCACTCGCTTGCAGAGCCCACTGGAAGCCCGATAGACGCTCCACCTGCGTCCGACGGACAGCGTCCGACGCCTTCGGAAAAAATCTTCCTGCTTCTCTGAGACCGACGGACGCACTGAGTCAAAGTCCTCAGCGTCCGATGCCATCGTCCGAAGCGTCGGACAGTGTCCGACGCCCTCAGCTGCAGCATTCGACGCCCTTTTCTATTCTCTGATTCTTCCACCTTTTCTCTAAGTTGCCAAGCACTAAGATACCTCTTTAGTGAACACTTCTTGACATGTTTTACTTGACAATTAGCATGGTGTATGTCACTAGGTCCTAAATACACATGTACTATAGATAACACCTAGTGACACTTGACAAACCACAATCACTATTGAATTTCCCCTCTTAATAGTACGGTTGTCTATCCTAAAAGTGAACACACCCACTTGGTGTCTTGACCACTAAAGAAAAGCCCTAGCATATACCTTTGCCTTGAATTGCTTAGGATCTTTTCACTTCTCTTCTTCTCCAAGTGTGAGCTTTTAGGTCTCCACCACCTTTTGCTTGCTCCATCACTTGTCATCATCTTCAATGAGTGTACTAGACCTACTCAAACACTTAGAGCTAGGTTAGTACCTTAGGTTTCATCAATTATCCAAAACACTCGAGATCTCTCAATCTCCTCATTACAAACATTGCAGAAGTAATACGAGAAATTTATATTACATCAAAGTAGCGGAAATTTAGAGTCATATTACAAACCATAAGTTTTGAAACATAACTTTTGTGTCATACAATAACATAATATCAAGCTGCTGATAGAGTATAAACAAACAACCGAGGTACTCTTGCCCAAGAGTCAAGCAAGGACAACTACTCTTCTTCATCCTCAACTGAGATAACGGTCATGCAGCAAGAAGCCACACAGACCGGATTGGGAACCTCATCTGCAACATGGGTTAACAAACCCTGAGTACGGGGTACTCAACAAGACTTATCCGACAAAGAAAATATTTGGTGGACAAAAGGTATGCAAGTCATAGGATTCAAGGTGTGGTTTGTAAGAATCAAGTATTTTGCATAAATGAGCATTTATAAAAAGAATTGAAATTCATTTAATTCATTTAAAAGGATTACTCAAGTACCAATCTAAATTTATGATTGATAACATGGTAATAAACCATCCATGAAAAGAACCAACAAGTATCCAATTTAAGTTTCATTAACTACGTTGATAAAAACAGGGTTATGTTTCCATATCTGAGGAACACGACGATTCAAACCGGTTTATCCCAGCTGGGGCTTCCCTAACACACGACATATGCAGCACTAAAGCACACATATGACTACCTTTCCCTGGATCCTCTCGCCAAAACCGAGGTTCCGCCATCCGAGAGCACAGTACACCTCCATCCAGTTCGCTAACTTGGAGGGTACACACTACTCTCGCCATCTCTCCACTCCCAGTGCGGGTTGACCGTTCTTAAGACGAGAATAGCCAGAGTCCGGCTTCCAAAAGTACGTGATAAGTACTCCAAAGTCATAACCCTCAGACTTTAACAACGGCAAGGCCCTAACGACACAGACGGAGAGAACCCGCTCACCAGCCACCGCTGATGGCTCTCCAATAGCGTGTCCGTCCGGTCACAAATTATTACTTCCAACAACATTCCTTTCTCAAAAGAGCATAACCATTTGCCGAAGCAATACACTATGTGTAAGTGACCAGGAATCACCTACTATAAAACTCTAAGCATACTAAGTATTTTTGGCAAAAGTTTTCATCTTTAAACAAGTGTCAAGGTATAAGGTACAATTAACACAACGAGAAGACTATGCATCAAGTAGGAATTTAATAAAGTAAGAACAATGCAATAATAACCATAAGTGTATTTAAATAAAACATTTTAAATACAAGGAAGGGCTTGAATGCATCGGGGCTTGCCTTGGTTGGAGGGATACACAATCTCAGGCTCCAATTCACTAACAGAAAAACCCCTTCACCAGGGTGGTTATCCAACCCAACCAACGAGATATCTACACGATAAATAATATGCTTAGATGATGCTTGAATTAATAGACATGATGCTTTGCAACACACAAATATGCACTTAAGGGATGAACAAAACATATTTAAAATCTTGAGTACAACTTTCCTTCATGAAGAAAAAGTTAAACTAAAGCATAGAGTAAATGATTAAACCATGATTAGAATATTATCTAGTTTAATAATTATGTCCAAAAGCACTAATCAAACAACATTACATAATACATATCCATACTGTGGTTGCCACTGGATAATGACCATTTGCATCAATCAACACAAAATCACTCAAAACCTATAGTCATTAGGGTTTCTAATTATTTTATTCTTAAATATACAAATAGCCTTGTATAAAAGTTCATCCAAAAATTCCCAAACTTTTTGTACAGCAAGATATAAGTGTATAAAGGTTACACAAAAATTCCTAAAATTTTTGAAACAATACACAGAGCATGAAAAATCATGGAAATGTCATTTTTCAATTACTTTGAGCATTTTTACAGGATTAAAAATGTACTGAATATGGACATGTTATATTTTTCTTAAATACTACACATCATAGAGAGTATTCACAAATTTTTGCAGAATTTAAACATGCACAGATTTAAACATATGAAAATAACAAAAAGCATTACTGTGCAAAACTGGAAAATAAAGAAAACTCTTCGCTGCTCTCACTGACACCTGTGTCCCGCATGTCAGCGTCCCAAAAACGTAGCAGCGGCGCCGACAACCTAAAAAACACGGCGGCGCGTCGCTGGCGGCTACTTAGCGGCTCAAACAACTCATGCGCTGGACTCTACTCGTCATCCCGAACCCATCGAGGTACGGTAGAGTCCTTTCCATCCCTTAGAACTCCGTCGCAGGTGACTCTGCTGCGGCCCGAGCTCGGTCACTCGAACGCCGGCGAGCACAAGCCGTAATCGGCTCAACCAACAACCTCAGCATGCTTAGCGCCCCCCAAACAACGCGGACCGCACGAGAAACGAACGAGCAACTAAGCGAAACGACCCTACTGACGAGCATGGCGGCACCCGGACGCGGCTGCTCATACGACGGCGAACACACGCACGCGCTCGATCAACCAACAGCGCGAACGTACTCAGGACGACTAGACGAAGCTAACGCAAGACTCCGACTCGAAAACGACCAACAAAAACGAAAGACCGACGAGCGCACAGTCGTGACGGCCATGAACCACGGCGACGCTCGTGGACAGAGCTCGACGGCTCGATTCAAGGGAAACCAAGCGTGCGGATAGTTCGAGGTACTCACCCTGGTCACGGAACACCTGCTATCGCGGCCGGAGATGAAGCAGAACGAGCGGTCGACGAAGACCGTGTCGGCGAGGAAGTTGAACCGAGCGGCAACGTCGATGTTCCCGAAGATACGGTCCACCAAAGAAGAAACGGAGAAGCCGACGAGGATCAGTGATGAACGGAGAGGATGAAACGAGAAAGAAAGAAACAATGCGGCTCCTGGTTAGCCCCGACAACGGCGGACCAGAGAGGCGGCGCTCTCGCCGGAGCCGAGGAAGAAGATGATGCGCCGGCGATTTACGCGTCCCCCGCTTCAACCGACTGGTGCGGGAGGTGTACTAGCTCAAGGCGAAAGCTATTGCGGTGGATGGCGAGCTTGGGAGTGACTGGAACGCTCGTGCGAGCTTGGCGACGCGAAGTGTTCGTGCGGAGGAGCAGAGCAGAACGCGCGGCGTCGAGCGTGGAAAGAGAGGGCAGGGGTGGATGGCGTCCCGTTTTGTAGACGACAACGGGGCCATGGCGTTTCCACGCACCTGTTGTGACGCCCGCTGAGGCCAGGAGGCGTGCGGTGGCATCGGCAGGTGGCCGGACAGATGTCGGCGCCATGACTCAACTCGACATGCAGGTGTTCGGTGAAATGTCCAAACTGCCTTGCGACTGTTTTTGCAAAAAGCTCAACCTTCCAGGGGTTTTCATGAAAAACATAGAATACCAAAGTTTCTCCAAATATCATGATCTACACTTTTGGCAGCAGACACTTTTTCAAATTCGGCCTAGAAATGAAAATGCATTTTTAGAAATTTGAAAACCTTTTTAAAAGAATTTTCCCCTTTGTAATTACTTTAAAAACTTGAACACTTGAAAAACTGTAAACACAACAAATGCAATTCAAACAGAGATCTATCACATTGCTTAAACAACCATATGCAAATTCTTTATCAATTTTGAAAATCATGTTTAGGGTTTAATCCACCCCCTTTGGGAATTAGGGTTTGGATTCAAATTTAAATTTTGGAATTTGAAAAGATGACCCTGCAATCAAACCATGGATCAAACATAAGCAAGTAAACTCTTTTTAGTTCAATGCATATCCAGGTTTTCAAACAAATGAATGATGCTTAATGCATATGATGACATGATCAAGTTTTAATTAAGTGCTTAAACATCAGGGGTGTTACAGCTACCATTGCCCACCATCTCGCAAATTTATGACCAAATTTAGGATACATAGTCGTACTATTAAGAGGAGCAAACTTGTTTGCCTATCAATTATCTAGTGTCACTTGAGTGATCTAACTTTGTATATGTGCTAGGATCAAGTGGCGTGGTGAGAACAAGTGAAAATCCTTTGAGAAATGTTTGTGAAAATATAACACATATGCACAAGGTGGTGTATCACTTGGTGGTGTCGGCACATTTGCAAATGAGAAGTAGTAAGCTCAAGCTATTGTTTTGGCAATGGTGAACTGTTCAGCCTTTATGTGGCAGATAGTACAGGAGGTGGTCGACAGGTAGTCTGCATCTATGCAGCGGACAATCTATCGATTATTTTTGTCGAAGAGTAGTGATGTTGGACATTCTGTCCAGTGGTTGGAGTTTTAATGGCAGATTGTCGGAGCCTGTAAGAGCAGATTGTCTGCCGAGTAATTTTTGTGGAGCGAGCTTGCTGGACATATTTTCTTTGTGTGCTTGAGTTTGAATAGTGGACTATCCGGGCCCTATAGGTGGACTGTCCGAGGCAACCATTTGAACTTTAACAGCTAATTTCAGGTGAACGGTGGACTATTTGGGCCTTGGGTGCAGACTGTCTAGGGTGATCATTTGAACACATAACAGTAACAACTTGTTTTAGTATCATGGCATACTATCTGGGCCCAAGGGTGACTATAGGAGCCCAGGGCACAAATTGTTTGGTGTACACTTTTCATCACACCCCAAACAGCTAGTTTGAACCTTCCTCTATAAATAGAGGTGGTGGCCAACCATTTGGGGTGCTAGGCACCTTGGGGGCCTAGTTTCCTTGTGCGAGAGTGCTTGGGTGCCCTCCAACTCACTTGTGATTAGTGATAATCATATCGGCTAAGTGAGAGAGTGATTCTAGTGTGGTGCCTGAGAGATTGCAAGTGCTGACACTAGGTGATCGAGTTGCAAGTCAGTGGTGTTTGTTACTCTTGAAGGTTGTCACCTCCTAGACGTCTTAGTGGTGTGTCTCCATCGTGAAGCCCGTAAGAAGCTTGTGCAGTGGACATGAGAAGATCTTTGTGAGGAAAATTGTGCTCACGTCGTGGGAGCCGCAAAGAGCAATTTAGTAGAGCAAGACATGAAGGGCGACAAGTGGTATGACCATGTCAAAGTGCTAGAGCTTGTGGTAAGAACTCCATGTGGGACAGTGTGACTTGCGGGTCACCACTAGCAAGAGGAGCGATGTCAACGACAACCTTGGAGCTTTGTCTCAATGGGGATTAAGTGGTCGGTAAACCACCGAACCTACGGATAAAAATCAGTGCCAAGTTGGTCATCCCGTTGGTTTGCAATTCCCTTCACTAGATTGTACTTACTTATTCATACTTGTGCTAGTGAGTAGTTGTTTCTCTTGTATACATAGTTTTCTTGTGTAGCAATATAGCGGCCCTCTTGAGTAAATAGATGGCTTTGTAGCCTTGCTAGTTACATTGTTTAGTTTGTGTATGTAGCTAAGTAATTTGAGCTTTGTAGTTTGTCTGTAGCCTTGCTATTGAGTAGTTCTAGTGAGATTAGACTTTGTGTGCTTTGCTAACTAGTATGTGTAGGAGCTCCCCAGTTGCTTGACTAATAGTTGCATAAGTTTGTGTGACCTTGCTACTACAATTGTTTAGGTAAGCTCTACCTAGCCTAGCACCTTGCTTAATTTGGATCTTTGTAAGGTGCTTGATAATATAGATAGAGGGGTGTAGTCTTGACTCAACTGATAGTTTTAGTTTCACATTTATTTTAGTTAGCCGATGTGATTAGTTTTTAGAAATGACTATCACCCCTCTAGTCTGCCGTCTTGACCCTACACCAACCACAAAAACCCAACTCCATAACCCTAACCCTAAACCTAGTCCTAACCCGAGCTAGATTCTTCACAAGAGAAGACATGATGGTCAAATGGGGATGTTGTGAAGTTGAAGCTATCAAAGCTGATCCATCGGATTTTGATTTCATATTTATTTTTTATTCCTTCGTCTTCATCTCATTTTCTTTCCTTTTATAGATAATCTTGATTTCAATGGTGATTTGATTTCCACATTTGCCAATAGTACATTGTGAATACATGTGTGTATATCATGAATTAGAAAGGCAGAGCTAAGGCATTTGTAGTTTTAGTTTGATCATGAAGCGATTTATTTCTTCAATATACATTGTCGGAGTTAGTTCCGTTTATATTCTTCATTCTTTCTTATTGCATATATGTTATTATTATTTTTTATCAGCTTCTAAGTTAGGTGTTAAGGAGCTACTACCTCCTTACCTTGCTGATGACCTTCAACCAAATGACCTACTCACTGGTGTGGCCTTTGCTTCTGGAGGCAGTGGATATGATCCCCTCACATCAATGCTCTCGGTACTATTTATTTTCCTTTCACATATTAAGTAATTACAATCTAGAATAGAATTATTTGTTTTTATGAATATAAGGTCATCACTCCATACATAAATCAAGGAATACAAATGCATGTAGACTGCCAGGTCAAGTGCGGAGCAACTTGAATTATTCCATGACTACAAGGAGAAGGTAGCAGCTATTGTTGGAGAGGAGAAGATGACACATGTTATCTCTAAAGCCATCTTCTTTACAATCATGGGGGCCAATGATATTGCAAATAACTATTTTCCAGTTCCTTTGAGACGCCAAGAATATGATCTTCCTTCTTATATGGACTTTCTTGTCTCTTCGGCTATTAACTTCACAATGGTAATTTCTATGATTTTGAATATATAAATTCTTTGAGAATGAGTTATTTGAAATTTTTTAATAAGTCTTTTCTATGTTCCATTGTCTCTATATTCATAGAATCTTTATTACAGTTTGACAATTTATTTGTGCATTTAGATAGTTTTAATTCCCTTATGTTTGATGTATATGTTACCCCTGCATGCGCTATGCATGTTTTTATTACAAAATGAATTATGCTACACAAAATATGCAAGACATAGACCTTTTAATGTTTGGAAAACAAATAGATTATATTTAATTTATATGTTCAATGTGGCATGCAATTATATTAGTAAAATTCATGTTTTTAGTAAACAAACATTCATGCTCCATTTTTTTACAGACTTTGAACAATATGGGAGCTAAGACAATTGGAATTGTTGGTGTTCCACCATTAGGCTGTTGTCCTTCACAAATAACACTTGGAGGAAGTCCATCAAGGGAATGTGAGCCACAAAGGAATCAAGCATCACTATTATTTAATTCAAAGCTTTCAAAGGAAATAGATCGACTAAATGCGAAATGGAATGGTTATGGATCAACATTTGTTTATATTGACATATACTATAATTTACTTGACCTTATTCAGAATCCAGTTCTTTATGGTGAGTTTTATGTTTTCATTTGTTTTAATAACATAGTATTCTTGCATTACAATTTTAAATTATAAATTTAGACAATTAATATGCTTCTAATTGGCATAATGTTTAAAAATTGACCGCTAAAAGTACGTGGATACTTTTAAGTGAAGGAAGATTTATTCTAACATGAAATGAGGTTCTACTGTTTGTATTAAGTAGGTACACACTTAGTTTAGCCGGAGAATATATGATAAATAATAATCTTTTTAGTTGCATGATCTATGCAATAAAAATTATATGTCGAATATGATGATAATTGGTATTTTCTATTCTTCCTGAAGAGATGTTATTTGACATATTACTCATTGGAACTATTTCTATACTGAATATTGTGTCACAATTTTGTAGGTTTTAAGGAGGTCAAAGAAGGTTGTTGTGGTAGCACGGTGTTAAGTGCTGCCGTATTCATTGCATATCACAATGCATGTCCAAATAGAAATGATTATATTTTCTGGGACGGCTTCCATCCTACTGAGAAGGCCTACAACATTGTAGTTGACAAGCTCATCCAACAGAATAGAAAGTACCTAGTGTGAGGAAATGGTTTTTGTATACAATTATAATTGCAATTGCACACTATCACCATTATTCTATTAATCATTATATATTAAAAATGTTTAATGTCAGGTTTGACACTATTAAAACAATGCTCTCACTTCCATAATTTTTCTATGATGTTTAAGCTTTGATGGTCTTTGGTTGGTATATCCGTTTGGGTGTGAATTTAAATGTGTGTACTCTAACAGTGAAATCGCCTTAGGCCTTGATGACAAATCACATAGCCACTGCCCTAGGCATTGACCACTAACCTAGAATTCCTGCATGTACATCGACATGACTAACAACACATCCATCCTGACACCACCAACAGGCGAGCCACGATTGCCGGCCTAAGACTAACAACATGGCTATTGTCGACTTTATCACCAAAGGGATTAGACTGTAATGCACTCCCAAGTGATCCTGGTGCAAACTAGGCAAGCAACACAATGGAAGATCGGTGATCACTAAGCTAAGACTAACAAACCATGGATATTGTCAACTTCACCCACCATGGCCACCGTTGAGGAGACTCCACCCCGCCATGGCCACAGCCCTGCCATAGCCACCGTTGACCTCCGCCCAAGCTACGCCCAACTCCACCCGCCACAGAGATCCTCGCATGTGTGTGAGAGAGGAGAGGATTTTCAAGTCCATGCTTTTGCATCCCAATAGGAAATGGATTTGGGCAGATCCTTAGAGGTTTTATAGTTAGAAAACATAAAAAATCTTGATTACTTTTGCACAGAAAACATGTACTAAAAAAGTTTATGAATACATATAAAGGCATGGCTCTTGAAGAACATATCTCCTAACCATTTTTTAGTATTCATTCAACATTCATCAACAATCAATAATTAGTCTATCGTTGATTAGAATATGGACCTTGCTTAAGATTAACAGTGCTAAAAATATTTTGCGGCAGGTTCAAATAACGGTGTAAAACGGCCTTGTTTCAAATAATTAGTCTATCATCGTTCATTAGAATATTATTAGCAACAATAGCCAAAACAATTATAGTAATGCCGTGGCGTAGCTTTAGTACCAATGAAAATGCAGATGCATAGTGTAGTTAGAAAAGTAGAGATTCATCACACGCCTCTTACGTTGTCTCGCGTGACTGTAACGGCCGTTGTCGGCGACGGCATCCGACTACCCAACGTCGACGCGAGGACCCTCGCCAAGGTGCTCGAGTACTGCAACAAGCACGCCCCCGGCCGCGAGCTCCTCCTCCGCGGCGGAGGCTGACCTAGAGAGCTTCGACAGGGAGTTGATGAACGTCGACATGGGCACGCTCTTCTTGCTCGCCACGGCCGCTAATTACCTCAATATTGAGGACCTGCTGAAGCTCACCTGCCGGACTGCCGGACCATCGCCGACATGATGAAGGGCAAGACGCCGGATTGAGCAGATAAGACAGACGTTCGGGATCACGAGCCAATTCACGCCCGAGGATGAGGAGGAGGAGTTGCGCTGCGTGCATGCCTGGGTCTTCTGCTCATAGTATAGTATTGGAGTATCGCTTGCTCTAGCTAGTCTGTTCAATTTGAGTTTTTGAATTTTGATGCAAATTCTTGTTCGTTCATACATACATACTTCAAACGAAAGGCCGCAAGTCCTGCATGTGACTGTTTCTCCGTCGATAATTGAGTTTGATTTAATCAAACGAAGTTCGTTTGGCACGGTTTTGTCAAAGCATATTTGTAATCTGCTACCTTCAAAAAAATATTTGTAATCTGCCGTTTTCAAATTTGTGTTGCATCTGCCTTTTCTATTTTGCTTGTCGATTTCTGTCTTTTTTTGAGAATCAGTTGTCCATCACCTTGTTTTGCAGTTTCATCTCAGTTGTTTTTGCAGTTTCTTCTCCATTAGTTGAACACAACAGACATGTAGAGCTAGCTAGTGCTGGGTGTGTTAGTTATATCAAAATCAAATGATCAAATCTAGTAATTATAGTTTATAATTAGAGTATCAGATTGCGCAACCTTCGCAGGTTATTTTCTACGCTCCCGGGCCCGGCTGCAGCATGACGAGCAAGTCAAGGACACCAAGTGATTGCTTTGGAGATTTCAAATCGAGGGTGGAAGCATGTTTATCATTTGCTCTAGAGACATGTGTTTTATATTTCAAACTCAGACTTGTTCTTTATCTTACGTGTGTTGAATGACTTTGTAATAATTAGTTGTGTATATGTCTGGATGTAGAGGTCGGATATTTTTATCCATTATCTAAAAAATCAGATTGCGCAACCCTTCAAGTCGCAAAAAATAAAAGATGGCACAACGTGTACACTTGTATGGTGACTGGCGATTCACAAAGCAGTGAAGATCTTGGTTGGCGCGCGTGTCAATCAACCGTGTGGTTTGTTGTTTTTTTCCCTTGATATACTGTGGTGGTGGTTGTTAAATACTGCGTTTGCAGTTTGTTGTTGCCTCCTCTCTAGTGGAGATGTTGTTTTCAAAAAAACAATTCCCTGTAATATTTTATTTTTGAGAGTACACAGTACAACGCAGACACTCAACACGTAATTCCCTGTAATACTTTTTTTTAGTAAGACCGTATAACCAGCAATGTGAAACATGCGTTAAATGCAGCCATTCAGGAGGAGGTCGATCGCTGGTCTCAGGCGGGAGAGAGCCATCTCGTGGCTTTGTGAGCGAGGTTAGCTAACGGTTGATTTTAGCTTCATGCATAGTCGCAATTTCGCAAAATGGTATCTATGTAATACTTATCACATTAGAAGCGCTGCTTTCTGTTGCAGTGTCCTCTCTGATGGGCTTTAGCGTGCCCTCACATTTTAGGCCAATTGGCGTCTACCTATATAGCAATTCCTTTTTCTTAAGATATATGGTCGTGAAAAAAAAAGAAACATGCGTTCCAGTTATATCTGAAGGAGAGCATCAATGTTTTGATTGTCACTTGCGTTCTAGTTATATCTGAAGGGAAATATACCAGAGCTGGAGACCTCCTGATCAGCAAATTCTAGACAGTTGATGACATGCATGACATAGCATCAAAAGTACACTACCAAATTATATTTTTTTTAAAAGAACCACAAATTACAAATAGGCGCTACTCATAGCATCCAAAAAATAGCCCCCTAATAGCAGCAGAATGCCTTGGTCACTTGGAAACGACATGAAGTATTCCTGCACATTTCTTCTACTGCCGTATGTACAACTGGAAAGTCGATGTAGCACAATAGTAAGGTCGGAAAACAGCGAGAGAACCATACACAGCGAAAGGAGCTGCTAACCAAAAAAAAAACACGTGCAGCATGTTATGCAACCCTTTGATTGATCTAACTGGAAACCTGACAGATAATATCAAACTATGCAATTATTTGCTGAAGTGCAAACCTAACAGATAATTGCGGTGCTAACTTCAGAGATCCTATATGTTTCAATTTGATTACCACCTCAGCATGGGCCCAACGTTACTGCTCTCTCCTATAAGCAGCTTCAAAATACAAGAATGGTGGTCATGTTCGGAGTGAACAAGCATGTAGATATAAGGCCAAAATCTAAACAGAGAGGCTTTTTTATCTTGTCAGCAACTTGGAGAAACCAAGGGTGTTTGGTTTCCTTGTCTATTTCTAGTCTGGCTAGCTTCCAAGTCTGGTTAACTCTAGCCTGTCTCCAGCAAGCCAATCTCCAGTTGTTTGGTTGGATGTATTAAGGGTCTATTTGGTACAACTTACAACAACTTTGCAAAGTTGTTGTGAGCTGTTTTTTTTTTTTTTGCCAAACACTTCTTTTTAAAACAGCTTTATCCATGAAGCTGTTTTTCTTCCCCTCTCACAAAGAAAAACAGCTTTGCAAAGTGGGGTGAAGCTGAAAATAGTAACTTATCACAACTTTCTCCCCCTTTCTCTCTCATATCCATACATAAAGTTGTTGGTGAAGCTGTTTTGCCAAACACTTTTTTCCAAAATAGCTTAGCTTCACCTAGAAAGTTGCTCATGAAGCTATTTTCTAAAAAAACATCTTCACTGGTGAAGCTGAGTTGTACCAAACGGGCACTAAGTATTAACTAAACCTGGCTAGCAAATGACATGTTTGGTTGCCTGGTTTGTTTTGGATAAAATCACCTCTTCTTTGTGCTGGTAAGTTTGCCTCCGCTCATGCATTATGTCAAACAGATGATGGGTGGAAGGAAGAGAAGGACCGAGCAACTCTGCCCAATACCTCCGACAACTTCATTACCATGGCTAGCTCAAGTAGCACCCTCCCTGTTCCTCTGCATAGCTAGCTCAAGTAGCACCCTCAAAGGGCCACCGGGGAGCAGCAGTGGCGGCCTAGCGGGGTCGTAGATGGCCATGGCAACGAGTAGCGCCCAGGTGGTCCACTCGGGCAGCAGCATGAACCAGAAGGCGGCGAGCATGGCGACGGACGGCGACGAGCGCGTCCTAGTGGAGCGCGATGGCGACGGAGGTACTCCCCATGCAGCGACACATCGCGCTCGTCCACGGCCACCACGCCCGCCGCCGCGGCGCACGCCTCCACCACATCCCGCGCGCGCTCGTAGTCCTCGAACGTGCGCCGCACGCCGCGGAGGGTCGTCGTGTATAGCACCATGCCGCCGCCGCCCTAGCTCTCGTCGGTGGTTCCGTCGCGGGTGAGGGAGGTGACAAGAACGGGCCACTGGGGCTAAGCCTATCCTGAAAACGATCACCCCCTGCGTTCTTGTGGAGCCTGACTAAAGGGTGGTGAGCCTAGAGCCTGGATTCAGACTCAATACCAAACAGCACCAAGGTGGCTTCGTGAAGCCTGGTTGGGATTTAGCCACCCAACCAAACACATCCTAAGAAATGTAGCATCCTTGGTAAGAATCATGTGTCAACTCAGCTAAAAAAGTACTCGAGACAACAAGAATAATTGTAAAGGTGCACAAGATTACTCTGCTAGCATCCAATATCTAGTTGATGTATGAATAATTGTATAGGCATATGTATAGAAGCAGTAAGATCACATGGCCGACCAACGAGGAAGAAGCACGCAACACATTGATCTGTCAGATGAAATAATTGGTCTACTATCTTTTCTAATGCATCTAGCAACCTGAACAACACCCGTCACACCTGACTTGTTGAGCGCTAACCTCACATCTTAGCGAACAACTGGCGATGGAGACATGGAGAGGTCAATTAATAATTTTATTTGTCATGAAAGTCGCTTAGTAGTTGTTAGGCCTGATGTGAATATGTACTCTATTTATAGAACAAAGAACTCATGTACAGTATAGAGTAGGTTAAAAAAGTATGAACAAAGCATCAGACTCTTGGTTTTCGTAACTTTTCTTGTAGAAGAATGTGGCAGAACCGTCGAATTTAATTCACTCCTAAGGGTACTTGTCTCATTGTTCCGTCGAGCACACACAATAGGAGAACTCAAAAATCCATATATTTTATAATGCACAACAACCTAATATATTCCTCAATTGTTCAACCGTGCATCTTGTATTCCTCTAACAAAAGGATACGGAATAACTTTCGTTCTTTTTTGGGGGCCCCTTTTCCGAGAAACAGCACGGACACAAAAAACTCAAAGGCGCACACACTCACCCCTACAAGGAATACTTTCTTTAATCAACTATGAAGCACCTTTGTTTAGTAAAATCTTCGTAACCGACATCTACAAGGCAGAGGCCCTCTGGCGGTGCCGGAGGTGCTGTGGCACGCCTGTCAGTGGCTTCCATTAGCTTCAGCAAAGCATCGTCACCAGCACCAGCAGCCGCCTCTCTTATGGCAGTGGCGACAAGAACCCTGACCATCTGTAAATTGAAATATAGTGAGAACTAGTAGTCATATGGTGATCGAACGTTAGGCCAAAGGTCACACCATAGCTTGCTGTATTATTACCTTGCGCAGAAACCTGTTCGCAACTAGCTCAACACACATGACCATCGTACCTACTTTGTAATCCTGAGCAGAAAGGGGGGAAACAAAAATCAAACATAATATTTTCAATTGAAACTAACAATCCAGTTTAGTCAGATATTCATTGTTCTGGGATCAGCAAAAAAAAAAAATGTCGCAGCAGTGTTACACTGTTACATTTGCAGAGTAACTCACAGCAAGCAAACGCTACATAGCTCTTTAGTTGATAACTGCATTTTATTCAACAATTAAAGACAATAATCTGCTCTCACCTCATTAGCAGAATGTAGTTTGGCCACTGCAGCTCGTGAATGGAACATGAAACATTCTGTAGGTGGGCCACTAAAAAAACAATAGAATATCGAGAGAAGTGATGAGTTTAATGACCTTCAGAACAAGTGCCAACATAGAGACACGCATTCCCACTAAAAGAAGCATACTGCCAGGTAGTGATGACTATGGTAGACAATTTCAGAAAAGGGTGCAAATGTAATCTCTGAAACCTGAGTGTGTGGATGTGTGTTGTAAGGGTTCTTGGCTTCTTGCCACTTTTTCTTCTTAATGTTCGAGAAAAAAATATTAAGAAAATTTCCAGACAGTTCTGATGAACATCTATGTCGCGATCAGGAAATAAAGCCTATAGTGATTAATCTGAAAGAACCCATTTTTGTATTTATAAATGCACCACATGTTATGAACTTGTGACTGGATGAAACTTACACACTTCGTGAAGCTTGCGTATCACGTGCAAACATCTTGTAGGATAATGTCTTTCCAGCAAGTGTTTTAAGAATTTTGTCGACCTTAGCCACATCAAAGCTCTGAGGTTTTATGTTGTGTTCAGAATTCTCTAGTATTTTTGAAGACTGTTCTTCCCCTAAGATCAAGTTACCATCCACATCAAGAGGAAAAATATACATGTACCTCCTCCATTTCGCTGCAAAATTAGGATGAAACTTACGTGGAACCTGCAAATTTTGTCATAAGTTAATACCAAACATGGCACCATCTATGGTTGAGGTCCTGGTATTCTCAGAACTTTCACCAGTAAAATTAAACTGCTCTAATACTGTTGTGTGATTAAATGACATGATGGAATGCATCACTAGCAGCATCAATATCAAGTGCATTGATATATTGACGAGAAGATGAAAAAGATACCTCTGACACATGCAAAGGTTTAAGTTTATCTGGAGCAGCCTCATTTATTGCGACTTCTATATCTCCAGATTTCACATCCTTTCTCCATGTATCTGATTAAGGCAATAAACAAAAAAAAGTGTCGAACAAAGAAATGTCAGCCCATAGATGTTGACATGCTGCAAATAAATTTAATAATGTGACTGAATTAGGAAAAACAACAATGATAGTGACAGTATATTTATTCTCAAGGTTAACTAACAAAATGAGCAAACTTGCTGAAGAGCAGTCACCCCTTTGTCAGTGCGCCCGGCAACAACTGCACAGCCTTCTATTGGCAAAGATCTTGCTTCAAGCTGTTTAGCTTTTCGCTCATCAACAAACTGTCCAAGATGTTTCTCCACTACCCTGCAAACCAATATTTTTTTTTAAAAAAAAAATAGTACCAGTGATTGTTTTCCATTACATGTGAATGAACTAAAGAGTAGTAATAGGTCAAACAAAATTACCCTTGAACAGTATTGAGTCCAGGCTGTTTCTGCCAGCCATCAAATGAACCCCCATGGTATGAAACAACAACTTTAAACGTTACTCTTTCCCATCTTCCTCCACGGTCTTTGGAGGAAGTAGTTACCCTTGGTTTTTCTGACGGTGCTAGATAATTTTCTCCAGCAGTAAAAAGGGTGTAGTCTTTCTGTGGAAGTAAAATCTAAATGAGTTTCTCAAAATCAAAATATGTGAATAATAGGCCAACTCTGACATTTTTTTCTAGAAAAATCTGGCCAACACATCAATCTAAATCCCAGTTGATCAGCTTCTTTAGCTATTCCAGTATAGGCACATCTAGAGTAGCAGGCCATGCATTCAAAATTTCAATCGTGCAATACTGGTATGGCTTGATTCAATCATCAGTCTGCCTAAAAAAGAAGATCTATTTACTGGACGACATTACAATTCAGGACAATATATAGAAAATTAGACGACATTTCTCTTCCTTCATCCCTATCGAGAAAGTAAGAAAAATCACAACTTGTCTGTCATAGGGTGGTACCTTATCTTTCCCAAATAGCTTGGCGAGCCCCGCAGCGCCGGCACCGGCGCGCACGAGCTCGGCATAAAAGTCGACCACCCTGCTCCACGGCCGCGCGTACATGTACTCATAGCTTTCCCTGCCAAACCCATCAACCAACAAAGCTCTATGGATCAGGCTCAAAGCCCTAAGCGCTAGAGGAGAAAACGAGGCGAGATGCAAGAAGAAAGGAGAAAGGAAGGGGCGTTACTTGGCTGTCCACCGGAGTTGGTGGCACGCATCAGTATGCTTGTAGTGCACGTGCTCCTCCCGCTCCACCGCTGCCACCGCCGCTGTGGAAGCTGACACGGCCGGCGGCGCCCTTGCCTTCGCCGCCGTCGCCATGAGGGGACGGAACTTGGCGAGCATGTGCTGAAACTGAAAGTTCGAGCCGATGTTTCCTTTCCTGTCGCAAAATGGCCCACATGTCAGTGTTTTTTTTTCACTTTTCATACCACGACACATTATGACAAAAGAAGTTTTCAAAATCCATCAACAAAATCGCAGCTCACTCATCTAAGTCAGCTGATCAGGTTATTTTTTATGTACTCCCTCCGTTCACGAGAGAAAACAATGATCAGGTTATTTTTCATGTACTCCCTCCGTCCACGCAAAAAAACAATTATGTAACCTATGCTAGTCAAACTAACTAAAATTTAACTAAATTTATAATAAATAATATTAACATTTATGTGTTAAATAAATTTATTATAAAAATATGTTCTCTAACTAATCTAATGGAACTTATTTTGTGTCATGAATGTTATGATCTTTTTATATAAATTCAATTGAAATTCAAATTGTCTGGTTCCTCGAAATATGATAATCACATTTTATTTTTTTGATGAATTGAAGGGAGTAATTACTTGTCTAGGTTAATGCATTGACTCACATGGATGCATTTTTTTCTAAATATGTTGATTTTGCTATGCATATAGAAATACATTATACCTAGATACATAATTAAAGACAATCTATCTAATAAATCTAAAATGTCTTATAGTTTGAATCAGAGAGATATTTTCATGATTTATTTCATGAGCTAACGATAGTATTTTTTTAGCGGTAGTTGACCTGCCATTGATCCTAAGGTTGTAATCATTTTGATAATTTCAGAATCTATCAACTGTTTTTTAGATGTTTCTCCTAGGGTAGGGTGTGTCCAGTCAGTGTTCGTATATTTGTAGAAGTAAGTATGTGTGTTCATGTATGTATATCAATCTTGAGATTACCATATAAAACTAAGCATGTGTGTTCATGTATGTATATCAATCTCCAGATTACGATATGTACCTATGTTCAGGACTTAGATCAAGAGCTAATTGCTAGCTAGTTAAAAATTAGCTAAAATTAATTCTAATATATCCAAACAGGAGAGCAAATAGGTAAGCTAATGTTTTAGACAAGTATTTGATAAGTTGTTAACCAACTAACTAATCAAGCATAGCTAAGTTGTATCAATTTTTAGCCCATCTTGTAACTAGCCATGTATCCAAACATGTCGTAAATATACTTCATGTATATGGCCATTCACATTTGTACTTTGATTCTTAGGGGGAAATAGAAGAAAATACCCCCATTCATTCCAAATTATAAACCATTTTTTCTTTTCTAGATATATATATTATATACGCTATGTCTAAATATTTTTTCTTCTAAATATAAGTCGTTTTGACTTATTTGATACAGAGATTTTGCTACGTATCTAGACATAACAAAATTGATGTACCAAAGGAGATTTTGCTACATATCTAGACATAACAAAATTGATGTACCAAAGAAAATCAAAACGACTTGTATTTAGAATAAAGGTTGCTATATACAGCCCCGTTTGTTTCCATATTTCACGGTGACGGCTTTTTTAGCGGTATCCAAGGATACTACTACACGAACTTACCACTCTGGCTGTGCCAAAAAAAAAAAAAAAGACTACCGCTCTTGGAGATTTGAACAAATTGACAACACAGTGTCTAATCTATCAATTTCCATGGTGGTGTTGATTTCCCGCAGGACTGTTCAAGATTACAACGAAGAACAAGCATCTTTACAAGTAACTCAACAGACGGGTAACGACACCAATTGTCAGGTCACATCTCTCCACTTCCATTTTTTGAGTGGAAATCCCCCCCACCCCCAGGAAGAAGTGTATCAGGTTGCCAGGCACTCACATGTTTAACATCACAACTCTCTTCTACATACAATTGCTAACCGGAAGAATAAGAACCCTAGCATGGCCGGTGGCCATCAGAGAAAAATTTATAACTGACTGATCTTAGAGAACATGGGTGGCGGTGCAAAAGCGGAGCAACGAGGGCTCATGTTGTTGAAAAAAACTGCTCTGGTGTTATATCTTGTACAAATCCTCATCAGGAGGGTCCTTTATGCTTCCATTTGGGGATGCGAGTGCCTCCAGTCCGAGCTGCAGTCCGTCAGAGTCTGGTGACGGGATGTACATCTTACACTCCAACGATGGCTCGCTCTTGCTCCGGCCATTCCCAGGCCGTGTTCGCCTGCTCTGGGGGACCGGCTTTCCATTCACGGGCGGGATCGCAGCGGTCTTTACTGCCGGTTCCTGCTTGGCCTTCTCTAACTCAACTCTGTCTGCAGGCTCCTTTGGGACCTCATAGAGCGTCACGGCACCTGTGATACTGTTCTGGAGGAGTATGTCTTGGCATTCAGGCATGTTCTGCACCGCCTCAAAGGTCTCAACAACTTGGCTCATGGTTGGTCGTCCTTTGGGGTTCTGGCTCAGGCAGCGGTATGCAAGGCTTGCCACCTCAATGGCAGCCTTGGAGGAGTATTGCCCTTCCATTCTTGGATCGATTATTCGGAACAGTTTCCTGTTATGGACGAGGAGGGGCCGTGCCCAATCAACTAGGTTATGCTCACGGCTCGGACGGCTCTTGTCCACAGCCCTTCTTCCAATAATCATCTCTAGAAGCACAACTCCAAAGCCATAAACATCACTTCGTGCCGTCAGATGGCCTGCGTCAAGCTAATTGGTGAGTGATGATGGACATATTTGAACTAAGTCAATTACCATGAGTGTCTATTCATTCTCAATTCGTTGGCTTGATAGGAAATCCTTGCTTACCAGTCATGACATATTCTGGAGCTGCATATCCATAAGTTCCCATGACCCTAGTTGATACATGGGTTTGGTCTCCACTAGGACCTGTTCTTGCGAGACCAAAGTCTGAAAGCTTAGCATTGTAATCCTGCAACCGTAGTAAAGAATGGCAATGAGAAGCTAACAGAAGTATATATTAATACATAACATATCAAGATCTGCAGTGAGAAACTTAGATCAGCATTCCTTGTGCAACATTTTGCTGAAAAGCAGAAGCCGGAAGTGGGTTTATTCAAAGCTTTGTATCAACTCGAATATTGCTCTTGAGAAAGTAATAAAAGCTTCCTTTATATAAAAAAAACATTTTGTTTCTACAAGATGGGCAAGGCAAAAGTAATTAAGTGTCTTTATTAGCCTCAAAAAACATGAATGCATTCTGGAGGCACGGTAAATAAAATTGCATGTGCGGGGGACTTAGTACAATGTATGCACACTTACACAGAGTAGTTCCTCTAGATGTTGAGATAAACACATTGTGCTATATAGACATAATGTATCACAGGCTCAGAGCATCACACAGCATTGTTCAGTGGTGAAAATATCATGGTTACCAGAGAGGCAAGGCAAGGCGAGGCGAGGCATGACGACTCAATACCGCCTTACCGCTTTGGCAAGTGAGGCATGAGGCAACGCGATGCCATACCAAGGTAAGAAAATGCAAGACATCAGCGTGAAGGAGGAAGAAAAGAAGAAAAGAACAGAAAACGGAGGAAGGAAGAACAAGAAGCATCTAGCGCCGTCACCCTGCTTCTTGCATCTCTCGCTCTCTCATTTTCAGAGCCATCGTTCCGCCTCCGCGTCCGCCTCCACCCACTCTTGCTTCCCTCTATGTCCTCCAGATGTGCCGCCGCCGCCGCTCACAACCTCTCCGCTTCCTTTCACTTCCCTCACTGTCCTGCGTCCTCAGACCAACCACCACCAGTCCCCTTCCTGAATGCACGATTGGCAAGCAGGAATGGAAGAAATCAAGCGAACAGCAGTGGAATCGAGCAGAAGGCAGAATCGAGTGGGAGATGCACAATCAAGCAGGGCGGCATGTGTGTAAGGCGACAGGGTCACGCCTTGCCTCTATGCCTATGGCGACACCTAACAGCTTCGGCACTTAAGCGAGGCCTTAATAACCTTGGAAAATATGTTACAAAATATAATTTGGTATGTAATGAAAGAAGTTTTATACAGAAACAACATTAAGCATGTATGTCAGCAATACAGCAATACTACCAACACATTAAAAAATAATATATGAAACACGAACCGCATCTAGCAAGATGTTTGATGTCTTGAAATCTCGATAAATGATGGATCTCTCAGCTCCATGAAGGTACTCGAGCCCCCTTGCAGCACCCAATGCAATCTTCATGCGTGTTGACCATGGCATATTAAGGCAAACCCCTGCAATGTTACAGGCAAGATAAAATCAATGGGAACGCCCTCTAGAAATGGAAATATAGGTATAGCTAACAATCAAATATGTGAAGCTTGATTAGCATATTTTCCTGTAACCACTTGAATAAGAACATCTTTTACAGGAAAAAATAGCAAAAGTGCTTTTCAGATCAATCAATGATGTTGAAAATTAAACTCAGCACATACAAGACTACCGTCCACTGTAATGCCGGTGCAGTAACTATTGCCATTCATCTACTAATGTATATTGATTTCATTTTCCTAATAATCAGGTTACCATAAGAACTCCAATCACATATGATCACCTGATTCACCTGGCCAACTTTGCTACAGGGTTTAGTACATAAATTGAAGTGCTAGTTGGATCCAAAGACTTCCACACGTTCATTATACTACCCACTATCATTTCAAAAACAAACCCTAACATTTGGAGATTACATTTGTAGTGTAGATGGCTGGGTTAAGCGACCATGCACAATAGTTACTGATGAGATTACTGAAACTAATATCAATTTCCTTCCTACTGATGATTTGTCCCAAGGAAAAAATGATACACCCCTACGGTATTGGGAACAATGAATGTTAAAGAGGTAGTGCAAATAGCCGGTTAGAACTTACGGCGAAAAAGGTGCTTTTCAAGGCTTCCACAAGCCATGTACTCATAGACAAGCAGTCTATGTGAACCCTCACAGCAATAGCCAATCAGCTCGACAAGATTTGGATGACTAAGTTGCCCAAGATAGTTGACTTCTGCCTGGAAACACATCAGAAAACCATTAGTGCTCCAACAATCGCAAGTAGATTTTCATTCCTAGTTTTCACTCTTCTACCTCTAGTGCGATGTGAAAGTTATTTCTTAAAAGGTAAGCAAGGAAAATGGCTATCCAATACAGATTACAATGAAAAAATGTTATCACTAAGTAAGTCTTCAAAGATACAATCAGCTAACCTCATGAAGATTTCAGATGGACAAGAAATCAAAAAGAATTCTTTTCAATGTACATTACCAAAGAAAGGTTTAGAAACAGGAACAGAGCAATGAGACTTACCAGCCACTCCTTGTCCCCTTGAAAGCCCTCTGGGTTTAGTTCTTTCACAGCAACCTGTCTGGATGGGAAACCTGCTCTAACATTTTCATCAATTACACCTTTGTAAACAACTCCAAACCCACCCTCTCCAAGAATTTGATCTGGTCGGAAGTTTTTTGTGGCTGCTCTTAATTCGTCATATGTGAAAATATTCACATTTCCATAGCCTTCTATTTGCAGGTCCATCACATCTTTTGGAGGAGCAAGAACACTTGCTATGGCTTTAGAATCAGATTTAGACTTCCGCAGTCCGTCTGGTCCAGCAGCTTCAGCTGATAGAAATTTTAAAAGTAACTTCATCAGGAGAGGATCAAAGCTTGTACATATAGTCAATGCATTTATTTAAGACGCAATCATCAATCCTTCAGTCCCTGTAGACAATTCCTTTTTTTATTCATGTTATTCCATGACGTTCATGGAAATGAACTGTATTGTCCCAATAAGAAGGCCTTTCGGAACAACTGCGAAGGCATAAGCATAACTGCACAGTTTGCTCAAAAAAAAAAAAAGCATAACTGCACAGTCATAATGATCTTAAGGGAAGATTAAAATGGTTTTAAGAAAGCATTTATGATCACATGATAGCATAAGCAGGATAGTACAAGTCATGTCCTCCCCTGAATTTTTGGACAAAGTAATTTCTACTAAAATTCATGAAGATGTCCGCACAACTGCGGAGCTGCCCATTATCAAAGTTTGCTTTATCCATTAATTGTCTTCAGGATTAATTTGAGACACATGTTTGACTAACTTGTCAAGAACCAATTGAAGGTCAAGTTACCAGAATTATTCAAGCACCGCCTGCACAGGTACCAAAACTATCTGAGAACTTTGCTGATTTTATTTGTACATCAAAATATTTCTTCCCCTAGGCTTTGCCCCAGAATGCAGTTCTATAAGCACCGCATGGGTCTATTATTGTATCGCATGTCTTCCACAGGACAACAATGAGCAAAATTACACCATACAAAGTCTGCGCGAACAGAAGAAATTGGGCACTACAGAGCATGGAAATACAACATTGTATAGGGAAAATTTGCGCCAAAAAGGCTATGCATGGCACATCCCAGCACTTGTTACATGAGCTCACAAGCACAGATAGCAACATGATACAATCGGGCATTCCAAACAATCAAATTCCATCCTTTCCCCCCTTCTTAAGGTGATTCTACCAAAATCCATAAGCAACTGATAGCTAATCCACAACGAAATTACAAAGGTAACCACGCCTAACCTGGCCTCACGGATATATATAGTACCCTAAAACATACATGAGAGGGGAGTAGAACAAGCATAGAGCACGAACCTGGCCTGCTCTGGAGCCGGTGCTCCTCCTGAGAGAAGCATCCGCCCATGGGAACTCGCAAGATCGCTCCTTTCCCTCCAATCGAGCCCTAGTCCCGCCTTCCCATCGCCCGCCGCCGGCCAGATCCACGCCCCCAACACCACCTTCCCTCACTCACCAACCGGAACCGCCCTACTCGCAAACTCCCGCCGCACCAACAGGCCACCTCGTCTGCCACAATTCCACCGGCGGCGGCCGCCTGAACCGGCGCACTCGCGGCCCGAATTCGCCGCAGGAGCTCCTGCTGTTCTCAACCCCGGGTGCGCGTCCTCCACCAACCTGTCGCTGCTCTACCCTCGGACGCGTGGTTTTACTCCACTACCATCACTTCTTGGCGGCTTGGCCTTTATGTTCCGTGGGGGCGTTGGAACGGCGAAGCGAAAGCGAGGAGATGAGGAGAAAAGGGCGAGAAGGCGAACTAGCTGTGCCAGAGCTCGGAGGGTTGGAATAATAAGTAAAAGGAAGCTGCTTTGGATTAAATAAACACCGCGTACAGCAACAACGCGGAGCAAGAGCAACGGGATTGAGGTTGAGGCAGTTTTTCTTTTTTGTTTGAACCACACCATCTTTTTTGTTGCCATTGAGGTTGTGGCTTTTGGTTGATGGATACGATTATTAGAGCGACAATAGACAATGACAGTGGTTTGGACTTTGGAATATAATTGAGTGGGGTGTTTAGTTCCGGAGAAACAAGCATGGTTATAGGATTGTTCGTCTTGCTGCTTGAGATATACATATACTATGACTATGATGATATTATTGATTCCAATATTATTAAATGTTTTAAAAATTACGATTCAAAAGAATAAACCCATTTTACTCCTATACGAGTTTAACCTGATTTCATGGAATTAGAATAGTCCTCATACTTTATATTATATGTTTATCTACATCAATTATCATACAAACATATTTGTGTGAATTAGGAGCCCATCTGATAGGTTCTCTAGAAGTGATTCTCCTAGCCAAACAACTTGACAGGCAGGCTGGGCTTTGAAATGAACTAAGAAGTAGAGAGCTGAAAAAAGTAGCTTCTCCTGATTATGTAATGTGATTCTCCACAGTGATTTTAAGAGTTTATGCTGAAGAGTTAAAGAGAATCATTTTTAGTCTCACAATCACTTCACCAAACAATCAGGGAGTACAACTGGAGAATCAGGGAACACAGTTCTACCAAACAAGCTCTTAGTTGTATAATCAAAATCACCGCGAAACCATGATTTCAGTTATTCATATCCATAGGCACTAAACCATGATTTCAGTTATTCACATTCATAGGCACAAAAGTGAGAATCACTTGGAACCATTTTTGTTAGAAACATTTCAACTCTATGCTATTTGGCACAGTTTATGTTGATTCTCAGAGGAATGAGAACTCTTAGCATAGATTCATGTTAGAGCACGTAACAATCTCTTCTGTATTTACGCTGAGATGTGGGAGCTAAAAAGACTCTCCAATATATGCTCCTCATTCATCAAGTACAATCACTCCACTAGATAATCAATAAGAGTAGAACCAGAGAATCTAGAAGTGGAGCTTAGGCCCTTAATGTTTTGGCTTTACCTTCTTAATTTTTGCCTCTACGCGTGTGTGTCTCTCTCAAGAATTTGTGATTGTAGGATGGCATAGATATGGTCATAGAGTACTACACAGGTGAATAATGACCATTTTAAGGAACCAATGGTGAAGCAAAATTCACAAGATTTATATATTTTTTCCTTATATTTTAAGGTGCTCATCTCAGTTAATGCCTTCCAAACATGTTTTGGAATAACTTTTTTCATGACCCGATGCACTATACGCCAAGAAGCCTGCCAATATATAGAGCCTCTCGTTACAAAGCTTCTGCCTTCCAATAGAGATATGTGTTTTACTTTCTTATTACATGCGAGTCTAATCAAGTTGAAAAATGTGTTTGGGAGCGAGAGGGTGGAGGTTGAATACGGACAAAGTGAATGAATGATTCAATGTACTCCGTAGTAAAATATTCTACCTTAATTTGATGAGCTTCATACTTGCAAGCCAGCAAGACGGTTCCTTGTGGAGTCAGCCCGCAAAGAATAACAAAACACACAGAAAACCGATCAAGTTGGAGAAAGAATCGGCGAGGAGGAGGACTCTATACACGCATGGCGCCCAATTGGGTCTAGCACTAGCTCTAGAAGCCATGGATGCTTTGCAAGTGCGGGCGGGTCGGTTCGGTTGGGTTGTCTCCTAGTTGTTGGACCTAACCACGACGGCGGGCGATCAGTGTGCCGGCCGGATAATGCCGGCGCGCGGCCAGCTCCACGGCGGCATGAAAGCAGTGCAGAAAGAGGGTCGCGAACACAAGGGGGCCGCTAATCCCAGGTGCCCTCCTGATTAATCAATTGGCACCGCACCAGTGGAACGAAGAAGCCCACGGCCTGCCACCACCAGCAGCAGCACCCGGGATTATATACAAGCTGTTTGGTTTGGGAAAATGTAACGGCATCTAATTACGTGTGGGATTGAATAGCGATACAAACGTTTGGTTAGACTGGGTCCGTTATAAGGTAACGTGGAATCAGATAACGCTCCATTCAAGTACGATACCGTCCCTCCCCGTCCAGTATTTCATTACGCGACTCTTCCGTATCGCGGTCTCGGGCTCAGACGACGCAAGGCCTTTCCTCTCGCCCGCGGTACCCTCCTACACGGGCGGAGGCGGTGTCGACTGCAAGCTCGCACGGCACGCCGGTGAGCTCTCTAGCGCTCCAGCTCTCCGCGAGGAGCGGGGGACCGAGTGCAGGGGGGGGGGGGGGGGGGGCGCGGGGAGGGGCTCGCCAGCGCGTGAGGAGAGGGCCGGTCGCGAGGCTGTCGTGCTCGGGGAGGGCTCGCCGTCCGCAGCTGCGCGGGGAGTGGGCTCGCCGACCGGGAGGGGCTCGCCGGCCGCGCCGCCGAGCAGAGTCGTCTCGCCGGTCGGGAGGAGGACATGCCGGGAAGAGGCCCGTAATGGTATTGGACATGTAACCAAACAAAATGAGTAAGCAGTAACGGGACTACATCCCCTCCCTCCGTAATTTAATTCCCATGACGTTACCCTTACCTGTGAATCAACCAAACAGTTTGATAGTTCGTTCGTGGAATCGTGGCTGGCTCCGGTATCGGCGATCGATTGTTTGGTAGAGCAACCAACAACGTGATTGGTGTGGTTTCCGGGCGCGGACAGTGGCCACCCCCGCATTTGGCCGCACCGTTGAAATCCGAACCAAATCCAAGACGGCACATGCCGCCACATGGCGTGCGTGTTGTTTCTTCCGCTTCGGCTTGGAAGCTTCCAATCCCAACGACTTGGTCCATTCATTCATTGTTGTCAGTGGAAGCGCCTTTGTGTGGGTCGCTGCAGGTTATCGTCGTCGTCGTCCATCGGTCCATGGAGCTCCCTGATCGATCATCCTGGCAGGTGGCAACAGGAACGTACAGTCAAACCAAACCAGCCTTCGTCGTCTTCCTTCCTTTGCTCGCTCCTCAGACGAGTCAGACCTCCCTGGGCTCAGCTCTGGCAGGACCGAATCAAAGCGCGGAATCTGGACCGCTCTTTTGACTCCGAGTGGACTCTACTAGCTCACGATGCAAATGGGTCGGCTTTGGGTCAACCAGTGCCTGATCCATGCGACCCGATGAAGCAAATTTCTAGTTTTGGGTTAATCCAGTACTTGGCCCACGAGATTTTATGGGTAACCAGAAAAACACGCCACATGCGGCGGCCTCGTCGTGCGCGCGTATATGGCGGCCTCGCTCCACGGTCAAGAACGACAACGGCGGCAGCGGCGTCCTGATGCACCTGCACGTGCGCAACCTGCTCACCGGCGGCCATGACCTCCTCGACGCCGGGCACCATGGCGACGGTAATGGCGCCGCTCCTGGCCGGACGATGCCTACCCCGCACCGCAGATGGGTACAACGCCTTGGTCCAGGTGCTTCTCGTCAGCCGGGGCCACGCCGGGCAGCTGCACGTCCACAAATTAATTCTACTCGGCCTCATGCTCCGGTTCCACGCATCATTGGCGAGCATATCAGCACAACTGCACAAGCGCTTGCCAGATTGGGTTACCCAATGACCCAGAGCTTTCAACACCAATCAAAACCAATTTTTAGTGGGTCAACCAAATGGGTATTTACACCATGATTTATATATTAGGTAGTGGGTCATTAGGTTGACCCAATAAAATCTGCATCGTGACTACTAGCCGCCGACGTCGGATGACCGGGGTCGGACTCGGACCCGCCCAAATTTCTCTGTGGCCGCACTGCTGCTAGCTGCGCGCGACAGGTGAGGTCGCCACCGTGTCCGTGGGTCCCGGTCCACCCCGACCCCGCCCCCACCCATGCGTTTTCGTTCAGTTGGCGCCGGTGCGGGACGCGGTTTCACCGGGCGCCGGCCTTGGCGTGCGCGTCTCACCCAGTTTGGTTGGTGGCACTGGCACTGGCGCCGCGCACAAAAACAGGGCCACTCCACAGCGCCAATGCCGCCACCATTTTCTCTCCGTCTCCGGCCACAGCGCCAATGCCGCGCGCTTTTCTGTACTGTGCCTACGGTTGCACGCAGCACAAGACGACGAAACCTGTGCAAGAGAGAGGAATGATGATGATGGTCGTGCACTCGTGCCAGCTTGTCACAGCAAACATCCTGCTCCTATGATCATCAATCGGGTCAGGTGCCATGCGGGGCCAGCACGGCGCCGACCGGAAGTGGCGCACTCACACGGTCGTCTCGTCTCGGCGCACCATACTCCGTACGCGCAGAGCGACCCGGAAGGACGACGGTGGGGTTCGTGGGCTAGAGGCCTAGTAATGTGGCCCATCCGGCGGCGTCTCAGCCGAGCGCAACTGCGTGGGCCGCAGCCCATTCCCTTCCCAACCAACGGACGCTAAAGCGGCCGCCACCGTCCGCCGCACACGGAAGGAATTCACAAGTCTCTCAACACGTGTAAGCATGTAGCGCGCGCCACCTCAACAAAGACAACGACACCCTGTTGCGTACGTGCGTGCATATCACACGGCGGTACGTGCCGAGTACAAAGGTCAGGTGCACGCCGGCCGCACGCGAACCACGAACAACTGCACGCCGGCTCTGAATCTGGGAGGATCGACGATGGCTTCTCGGATTATCCTCGCTCGGCGGCCGCGCCGCCAGATGCTCACCGGCCTGCAGCAGCCACGCCAACGACGCGGCGGGTGAAGTGCCGGTGATCGAATCCCGCGGCTGGGAATTGAAGACAACGGACGTCGGCGGGAAGGTGAGGGACGCCGCGGCGGAGGTGAAGGAGGCCGCACTGTTTATGTGTAACAGTACGCCATGCATGCCCTGAACGAAACTTTTAGCTTCCTACTGTAATAAACATGCGGTGAATTTATTTATTTATTTTTTCAATGCATCCAGTACGTCCTGTTTATTTGTTCAGGGCATGAGTCCATCACTGCAGCGCATCTGCTGAGACTAGCAGCTTCCTGACGTCTGCCCTGTCGCAGCAGCAGTAGACGACGTCGCCGCCGCCGTCCCTTGGCTCGCAATGCCCGCCCGCGTACCCCTTCAGCCTGCACCAGCTGCCGCAGTTCGGGCAGTCGTTGCACGGGGCATAGCAATCGTACTTCGCCTCCGCTGAACCCACACAACAGTCGATAAAAAAAAACGATAACCCGGCCCTGTTAGTAGTAACTGTATGCGTAGAAAACTTTGAATACAGTTTGGTGATTGATCATCATTAGGCATACCATAGGATGACAGGGTAGAAACGATGAGTACGGCGACGGCGATCCTGCAGAGTATGGCACCAGAAAAGGATGCAGCCATGGCCGTCAGTGCTACTGTGATTCTATAACTTTTTTTCTTCTTCCTTTGCTTCTGCAACTTCCTGAGCCACAAAATGGGTGATGGCACATCGCCGTCGGTGTGAGGAGCTTATATACGGCAGCCTGCTCATCTGCAAATAGTGCCCATTTCATGCATGAATCTATATCTATATCAAATATATATATATATATATATATATATATATATATACACACGCAGCCCGCCTGTTTATCTGCAAACAGTGCCTAATTTCAGACATAAATTATATCCATATATTTAATTTATATATTTATCTATATATCTATATCATATGTACATCTTAAATATCTAATATTAAAGAGCATTCTGTTTTTCATCTCACTTTTTTACTTCCGAAACTGCCCTCCTGCCCATCGTATTATATGCGTGCGTTGACGCGAACTCATGACTATGACTTGTATTAATACCGAGTTATAACAACAACTACTCCATCCTAAATTATAAGTCGTTTGACTTTTTGGACTCCAAATTTGATCATTCGTCTTATTCAAAAATTTGTGTCAAATATCAAATCTTTTGTTGTAGCTTGCTTTATTAATAAAAGTTCTTCAAAATAACTTAAATTTGGCTATTTTTATGTAAATTTTTTGAATAAGATGAGTGGTCAAATTTTAAGTCAAAAAAGTCAAACGACTTATAATTTGAGATGGATTGAGTACTTGCTACCTAGCGACAATATGGAGTCTAATTTGAAAACGTATTAAGTTCTGTGACTCAAATCCATGATTCTTATCTCCTACAGGTTAAACACAACTCGTGTTTAGTCTCTAAAAAAGGAGACAATAGTTCGCGTTTTTTTGAGCATATAAATATCTGAAAACAGACGTAACGATGTCCGGTTGAAAGCAAATAATTATCTGAAAACAGACGTAGGTAGCGATGCTCAGTTTTGAACATGAATCTCTGAAAATAGATGGAACGATCAACGATGCCTGGTTCTGAGCGTACATATCTGAAAACAGACAACGCTGCCCGGTTTTGAGCCTATTACATCTCTGAAAACCAGATGTAAACGGTGCCTGGTTTTGTGATCGAGCATCCGGAAAGGAGAGAAACAAACGCTTCTGATAGTTTCCAGAACTGGTTTTGCATTGCTGTACGTAGCTTCTTTTGGCATATTTTCCCGCCACCTTTCACGGCACTGGAACGTTTTAGGGACATCTATGATGCGTCTGTGATTGTGTTTTCAGAGGCGAATTTCGTTTTCGTTTCTTGGGAGCCTGGCTCCCGCGGGCGCGAGCGCAGACGCCTGAGAGACAGTGAACGCAGCTACAAGCCAGAGAACGGGCAAACAAAACAGCTGTTCCTAGATCCGGACGCTATGGAGGAAGGCAACCAAACACTAGTGGCCTGCATATATGGCCACACTAGTGGGTTGCATTTCGTTTGACCTTTTCGCACGATTATTGTGTTTTTGGTCTTTTGGAACTGACCAATACTGCAGTGTTGATCAAACTGCTTTGATTCTACTATTTGCCTGATGATGTGTGGGCAGCAACAGATGAACAAATTCAGATTGATCAAGGAAACCATCATAATCTGTACTACAAACCACTGTAACCTCACAAGTGACAATTTTATCTCAGGTATCTACTACTGTTAAAGAAAGAAGTTGAGTCATGCTGTATTTATTAAACTTGCTCTAAGCATGCAGGGCGCGCCACCTCAACAAGACGACGACACCCTGTTGCCCACGTGCGTGCATATCACACGGCGGTGCCGAGTACAAAGGGTCAAAGGTGCACGCCGCACGGGAACCACGAACCCCCAACTCCACACGTCGCTCTGAATCTTGCCGGGATCGATGGCTTCTCGCATGCTCGTCAGATTATCCTCGCTCGCCGGCCGCGCCGCCAGATGCTCACCGCCGGCCTGCAGCAGCCACGCCAACGCCGCCGTCTCTCTCACGCAGGTCGTAGTTTCCTGCTTTCCTCTCGTTCCGAGTTCGGACCATGTGTGTGATCTGCTTCCGCGCGGCTATGACTGATGTGTACTCTGCTCTGCTTTGTCGTCCCCGTGCACTCTGTTTAATTTCCCCCAGGCGGCATTTACCTCCGCCGTAAACGACGCCGACGCGGGTCGGAGGAGGACAGGGAGAGGACGGCAGCCTGCGGGTGACGAGCCGGTGAGCCCCGCGGCTGAGAAGACAACGGGCGTCGGCGGCAAGGTGAGGGACGCCGCGGAGGAGGCGAAGGAGGCCGGGCGCGACGTCAAGGACCGGGCCAAGGAGGACGTCAAGGAGAGCGTCAAGGAGACGCGGTAGCTGCTAGGGCTAAGCTAAGCTAGCTAAAGACGGATCATCATCGCTGCCGCGCTTGGCAGCAATAGACTATATATAGTAGGCGTCAAGGTGACAGACACGCTTGTCTTTGGTGGATTGCTGTTCATCATGTGTAATGACGAACCCACAGCCCACAGCTTTGTTTATGTGTAACAGTTTGCCATGCATGCCCTGAACGAAACTTTGAGCTTGCTAATAAACATGCGGTGAATTTATAAAGTTTTTTCAATGCATCCAGTCCTGGCATGAGTTCATCAGTGATGCAGTGCATCTGCTGAAACTAGCAGCTTCCTGACGTCTGCCCTGTCGCAGCAGCAGAAGACGACGTCGCCGCCGCCGTCCTTTGGCTGGCAATGCCCGCCCTTGGCGTACCCCTTCTGCCTGCACCAGTTGCCGCAGTTCGGGCAGTCTTTGCACGGGGCATAGCAATCGTACTTCGCCTCCGCTGAACCCACACGACAGTCGATAAAAAACGATAACCCTTGTTAGTATGTAGCATAGCTGCATGCGTAGAAAACTTTGAATACAGTTTGAGGAATGATCATCATTAGGCATACCGTAGGATGACAGGGTACAAACGATGAGTACGGCGATAGCGATCCTGCAGAGTACGGCACCAGAAAAAGATGCAGCCATGGCCGTCAGTGCTACTGTGATTCTATAACTTTTCTTCTTCTTCTTTTGGTTCTGCAACTTCCTGAGCCACAAAATGAGTGATGGCACATCGCCGTCGGTGTGAGGAGCTTATATACGGCCGCCTGCTCATCTGCAAATAGTGCCCAATAAATCTATATCTATATCACAGCTTATATACGGTCTGCTCATCTGCAAATAGTGTCCATTTCATTCATAAATCTATATCTATATCAAATATATATTTACATCTATATTTATATCGCACCTGCAGCCCACCTGTTCATTTGCAAACAGTGCCTAATTTCAAACACAAATTATATGCATATATTTAATTTATATCTATCTATATATATACACCTAATATTAAAGAGCATTTTGTTGTTCTAATATGTTTTTAATCCCACTTTTTTGCTTCCGGAACTGCCCTCCTGCCCATCGTATTATATGCGTGACGCGAACTCATGGCTATGACTTGTGTTTATAGTTTTAATAACTACTTGCTGCCTAGCGATAATATGGAGTCTAATCCGAAAACGTATTAAGTTTCAATCAGTGTTTTGTATGTGATCCAAATCCATGATTCGGATCTCCTACACGTTAAAACAACTGGTGTTTAGTCTCTGAAAAAAGACACGATAGTTCACAGTTTTTAAGCATATAAATCTCTGAAAACAGATATATATTCAGATCCGCAGTGTTGATCAAACTGCTTTAACTGCTTTGATTCTACTATTTGCCTGATGATGTGTAGGCAGAAACAAATAAACAAATTCAGATTGATCAAAGAAACCATCATAATCTGTATTACAAACCACTGTACCTCACAAGTGACAATTCTGTCTCACGTATCTACTACTGTTAAAGAAAGAAGTTGCTTCATGTTGGTGTTGGAAGTAGCATACACATGTTACATAGTTGGTGTTGGTGATGATCAGGACCCCAATTTGCAAGTCTTGCTAATGCTTTGCTGTGGTTTTTGGAACTTCTGCAGGAAGATCTTCGATCTTATATCCGCCTAAAGAATAAAAAGAAAGGCCTATCATATTAGCGACTCAAGAAATAATCATCACATTATATCAAAGCCTGCTTCTTCAGAAGGGCAATCCTACTCCTACCTGCCTTGTAGGCTCAGGAACACGGTATTTACAACATGACTTCACTATCGCCGTGGCTGAATCAAGTGAAATGCGATGCCCAACTGAGATGTAGATTGACTTCGATGAACCAGGGCAGGAGCACATCGCCTGCAACAAATGAACTATTCAGTTCCACTAGCTTAGGTGCTTAGCTAGGGAGAAAAGACATTTAGGTATGATGCGGAACCTCTTACCATGCCCCATTTTGTCCCAGACTGTCCAGTCAACAAAATCAGTTCCTTGTTGCAGTTCTCTTTTGATTCAAGCAGTCTTCTAACTTCTGATTGGTTAAGGCCATCTACATGATGTAGCTATGCAGTTGAAACATTGAGATTAGTCTTCTCTGAAAGAAGGGGAACACCGAGAAATTGATTTGGGTGACAATATTCTCAAATCTCAACAGCTGGATATCTATAGATGTACTTGTGAGTTGAAACTGCACTACCGCAGTGAAGCAACCTACATTTTTTCCAACTCCAATAGTAGGAAGGTCTGCAAGGACGCCAATATGACAAGCTAAACCAAAACCTGCTGAATGCAGAAGTTAGAGGGTGACCCAAAGACATATATTAAAAAACTAATGTAATGAAGACTATAAAGAACAGATTACGTTGATTTTACATTCCTGAAGCTTTGTGGGTTATTTTATATGCATATCAGACAAGATGAATCATATCACCAAGTCTTCTTGCTGAGGGTTAACACAACTATGAGGGCATTCTTTTCTCAAAATAGCATAGAAACAGAAAATGCTCCATTTTCAATGGATACTAATACTAATAGCCTAGCACAATTGAGAAAGATTGTCTGTCACCTAACCATTCCAATGAGGATTCGTATATTAAGGCAATTTGCTCTCAAAATAGGAAATGGGGTCACAGAGGATGTGATTAGACAGCATCCTATAACATGAATAGTCTTTCTAAAATGAACCAAGATTTCCTTTCAAAGAAATGAACTAAGGTTCTTATGATATCCAATAACATGATGCACACATCATAGATCATTTTACAATCTGTCTATAAAGTCTAAGTTTACATGTACAAAATGCCAACATTGTCAACTAAAGCATTAAAGTAGCTATACGCAACAAGCTAGCTACTTGAAACCATTACTGTGAAAATGTGACTGTCAGTATCAGCTAGCGGTTAATGTGTTTTACCTCGTGGATGGAGTAATCCATTTCCATCAACCATGAGCAACTGCCAGGGCAGAATGGTAAACCTTAGAAAAGGCATGGGAAAATACAGTTAAAAGATATATTAATTAATTCAGAAGATGCTATAATATCCTATGGTGATTATGCAAGACATCTCATAAACTAAAATGAGTCATAGTCATGAAATGCATAGCCCCGTAGTCAGTAATTGAATTTACATGATAATAAAGAAAAACATATGTCTTGTTTCCTATGACACCTTATGCATCCTGAACATTTTAGAAACTGATGGTATCACTTCTGACTAGGGGCTCCTGTTGGGTAACTCTAGCCTACCCCAACTTACTTGGGACTGAAAAGATTTGTTGTTGTTGTTGTTGTTGTTGTTGTTGTTGTTGTTGTTGTTGTTGATGATGATGATGATAATGATGATGATGATGGAATCACTTCCAATTGAAGTATACAGTGATTTTTTTCCTACTAAATTTCTTGTTGCAGTAACCGAAATGATTTTACCTGAGGGTAGAAATGAGGTGCACTGGTCTTCACCTTTTCCAGGAGTCCAATAAGAATTGGAGCCTGTAACAATAGATAGCCTTGTTAACTTGTTCAGAATACATGTTGGTACATTTTAACAATAACATGAAAATATATATCATACATTTCTATCAATGACCACAAAAGAAAGAATTTTTGAAAGACATGCACCTATCTCAAGATCTATGATTTTGGATTCATCATACTAGAATCCATTGGCTCTAGACTTTAGAGGCAAGAAGAACGAACAGTTAGCAACAGGGTATGTCACACTTCTTGCAGCAATGATAACAACTTATGTATTGGTTGAAATGTTAAAAAAAAACAGAAAAAAATGGACAAAAACAATTGCATGCCCGAAAATGCACAATACCTCTCTGAATGCAAGAAAACCAGGAATATATGGCACTTGCAGTAGAACGACATTGAACTCTTCATGCACAACTTCTAAAGTATCAGCATTGAGGACTACCACTGCGGCGCATGCTGTGGATGGGTCTTCCTTTAAAAAGCTAATGTCAGTCCCACCAATATACTTCAGTTTGCACCTTTCATGTTCATCTGAACCTGAGCTCACCAAAGGTAAACTCCAGGAAAATTCATCTTCAAGAATAAGTTTATTCTTGAGCATGTCTTGTGTTCTGTATGGCCAAACCACCAGCAAGATATATGAGTCAACTCCTAGCAGACTGAAGAGATGTTTACAAACAGGTGGTGCAAGGGGACGAAGGCATACTTGATCCATTCTTGTTTCTGCAGCACCAAGTCATGGTCATCTCCTTCTTGGTACCCTTGAGCATCATCCATTCCTATTGTACTCCTCACAAGTCTAGCTAATTCTTGCACGGTGGTTCTGAACCCTCCAGAGAAGATGGCAAACACTGACAAATCTAGCCGTCAACAAAATGTAGAATCAAGCGATTCAGCAATAGGCCCCATTAGGTTGCAGATTGATGTTCAAAAGCTGATCAATTTTCGCACCTAGGGATACTATCAAAGTATGTAAACCACCAGCACCTTGTCAAATACCATACCATCCACACTAGGTATAATACATATAGATTACAAACCTAGCTCATAAATAAATAAGTTTTGATGATACTCGATTCCATGCTTAAATCCACAGCATACTGTACTTGATGAAAACATTAAAGTGGTTAAAAAAATTACCTAACTAATGTAGGTTACTTCATCAAAAATAGCATTTTAATGTCTCCGTCCTCTTCATTCTGCAATTCTACAAAAAATAACAAAGACACATAATTATTCATGTGAATTGGCAAAAGGAAAGTGACACGAGGATTTCTCAATTGGGGGATTTAACACTGAAATAAAGATTAGGATTTGGGGATTTACCTTCAGTTGCTGCCTCTTGGGAGACTGTCCTGGACTCCTGGCCGCGTGCCAGCTGCCGGCCGGAGGCCGCGGCGACAACCCTGCTGATGTGCGCGCGTGCTGACCAAAAGACAGTGGCCGGCGCCCCGGCTTCCCCCGCCTACAACTTGATGACCAGCAGTAGCGCGGCCGCAGGCGGGGGTACCACGGCCTGCTCCGATTTGCTTCACCGCCGGATGCCCTTCCGCCTTCCTTGTCCGATGCAACGGCGACTAGGGAGGGACAAGCGAGAGAGGTGCGGTCGCGACGTGGTAGCCCATACGTAGCCAGGTGCCCAGGCAGGCGAGCCCAGGCGCTATTGCCTTCGGCCCTTTGCTTCGTGGGCCTCTGTCAGTTGGGGCCAGGGACACCATGGGCCAGCCATATAAAACTGGGCCAGGAAACTAAAGGAGTACTCAGTTACTCACTCTGTCGCGTGTTTGGTAACTGAACGTTTTAGAAAGAATTTCTTGAAACTGATCCTTATTTTTGTATTAGTTCAGAGAAAAAAAACTGGTTTCTTCATATTCTTGTTCTAGTTTGAAGAATCCAGTGAAATAGCCAAATGATTTCGTAAGGTGGTTCCAATTTGTCAGAGAAATGTTACTGAAAACGTTTCTAGAATCTGGAAAACCTTGTCAAACAGGTCCTAAAATAAAGAGATATATATAGACAGGGATATGTATAAGAGAAATGTGCAGTAAAAAATGGGAAATGGCAAATAACTTGAGACGAGTATAAAAGGCTAGAAGGACAAATATTATAAAACAAATGGAGTGTGAGCCACGACCGTTGCCCCTGGCCCTAGATGTTACAATAAAAAATTCACCAAAGAACGCTCCGTTACCCATATACAAAAATTATATTTTTATTCAGACTCGTGTCTGGCAATCTATATAGCTCGATCTCTTAACACAGGAACAACAGTCACACGAGAAGAAAATAACCCCTCTCGATGCTAGGAAGCAACGATCGTGCCCACAAGTTCCTTATGAATCACTCTGAATCTTGACCTCGATCGTGCATTCATTCAGAGTTTCCGGAGACCTCAGCCGGAGGAGGCTCTGCCGACGTACTCGACGTCGAAGAGGAGCGTGGAGTTTGGCGGGATGACGCAGGACGTGGGCTCCCACCCTCTGCACCCTGCCCCTTTCTCGCCGTACGCCAGCGCCGGTGGCAGCTTCAGCGTCCGCTTACCCCCTGAAGAAAACATATCCACGAATGGAACTGAATTCAGCATTATGTTCGATTCAGTGCCACCGTTCAGTGTCGAGTGTTGTCGTGTTGGCGTACCAGCAAGCATCGGCGGAATCCCTTCGCCGCCAACAATACCCTGATCCCATCCTTTGATCACCTGAAGGAAGCAAAACGAAAGAAACAAAATACTCCCAACATGACACTGTGATCGATTGTCTCACTGCAGATTAGTTAGTTCAGGCTAGCTAATCCTGCGCTGCGCTGCGGGTGAAGATTCGATTCTGACGAACTAGCGTGAGTGTGTGTGTGTGTGACAGACAGTGTACGCAGGATCATCGGATTCGACCGTTTAAATCGCCACGGTAAGTTCGTACCTCTCCGACGCCGACACGGAAGGTGAGCGGCTTCCCGCGCTTATAGCTGCTGTCGAACACCGTGCCGTCCTCCAGCCTCCCCGTGTAATGCGCCTGCATGCAAGCACGCACCGAACGGAGCAGGTGAGTGATGAGCAGAGCAGGGGGGCACCTCGACCACATCAAGGACGACGACGAACGGTGCTGACTGACCCTGATGAGCTGTCCCTCCTGGGCAGCGGCGCCGGTGCCGACGACGCGGTCGCAGAAGGCGAGCCCGGACGGCGCCACTTCCAGCGGGCACTCCCCACCTTCCCCGGCTCCAGCCGCCGCGGGGAGGACGAAGCGGGAGAGGAAGGCGGTTGACAGCACGGCGGCCACGGCCTCGCGCCGCCGGAGGACGAGGCTGGCGGCGTTGTCCTGGCAAGGCGGCGGGGGTGAGGAGGAGCGGGGGTGCCTCGCGGCGCCTGGCTTCGGGAGGCTTAGGAGGAGGCGGGACAGCGGCGACGCGGAGGTGGACGCCACCGGAGCCATGGCTACTACTAATGCCTGCCTGCTGGCGCGGAGGGGAGGGGAGGGGAGGGCAGGTTGCCGTTGCCGTTGCCGTTGGTCCAGTGGATAAGGCGAGGCGGGTCGCCTCTTCTGAATCCTGGAGAACTGGTGGTTTGCGCGTGAATTTGTGACGGCAGTAGTTTGGGCCGTCGCAAAGAGAGAGAGAAACCCAGGCCCGTCGCGTCGGCTGAGAATGGCCCAAGTAGGACAACCGAACTGCAGTGTAAGAAAAGCCCATTGAGGCATTGACCTCCAGCAAATCCTATACCACCAATGGTGGACTGAGACTAGTAGACGCTTTGTTTTTTTTTTTTTGCAACTCGGACTAGTAGAATGAGACGTGACGGAACCTGCGCCGGTGCGCTCCAAAAATCTCGTGCACTATCGCGACGGCTCGCGTGGCGGGGCGGCAGGGGAGTAAAAAGCGGAAAGGATAGCTTCCGACCAGGTCGCCCCCTCCCACCCTTGCGTTTGTGGGCTACGAGAAGATGTGTCGGCCCAGCAGCACCAGCGGAGCGGCTCCCGTCGGATGGAGTACAGGCTTTCAGTCACATCCTATTCGTTCTTTGGCCCACGTTAGACGGCCCATGACGCGGCGAGTACTGGCATTTCCAATGTTTTTTGAGTTACGGACTTAGGACTTAGGACGGTTCCAGATAGGTGTACAGGTAGTTACGTAAGTTTTTTTTTTTCGGGATCAAAAAAAAATTACGTAAGTTTTTCTTCCGTTTCTTTTTTGTTTGTTTGTGGTATTTCTTTTTTTCATTTTCCTTTTTTCGTTGTTTCTTTTTCCACTGAGTGTTTTTTGCTTTTCTTTCTTTATTTATTTATTAATTCATGTTTTCCCTTTCTTTTATTTTTGTGTATTATTTTATTTCATGATATGTCGTTCTTTTTAATTACATTGTTCTCCTTTTGTTTTATTTTAATTCTATTTTGTTCCTTTTTTATTCTCCTCTTATTTTTTTATCTTTTTTATTTATTTTTTATATTATGTTTTTGTTTTCTATGTTTGTTGTTTCTTTTTTTTCTTTTTAAGTTATTGGTAGCTAATAATGGTCTTTTTAATGTACATATTAATTTCACCTTTTGTTTCCTTCCCTTTCTTTGGTTTTTTTTCTCTTATTCTTTTCATTAATTTATTTTCTTGTTTATATTTATTTTTTTCTTATTTTCTTTAGTCTTAGTACATAAGGGTAACCACCTCTGGTTTATAGACCAAGAACCCATTTAATTCCATCTCTCAATATTACATTAATATAAAATATATATATATATATATATATATATATATAAATAGATAGATAGAGAGAGTACTTCTTATATATGATGTTTGTATACTATATACGTGATGTTTTATGTTTTTTTCGTGTTCACATAGTATAATCGAGGTCTTCTATAATTATCTTTGAGTATTTTTTTATTTAGCACTTGTTATTTATATTTTTATTTCCACTTTTTTTACCATATATATTTACTTTAATATTTTTAAATTTTTTATCTTTATATATTAATGTTCACGTAGTATAAATAAGATATCTATGTTATATTTCGCGATGTTCTATGATTAATTGTAATATACTCATGAGTATGTGATGTTTTATATACGGAAAAAGTCTAGATCACCCCCCCCAAACTATGGGGTGTGGAACACATAACCCCCCAAAGTATCAAATGGTCTAATTTAACCTCTGAATTATCCAAAACCGTCTACTTTACCCCCTGGGGCAGTTTTGGACGAGATTTATACTATAGTAACCGAATCTTTGAAAAATCATAGTAAATCATAGAAAAATCGTAAAATGAAAAATCAAATTTTGTTGGACTCCACATGAGTAGATCTACACAATGAACATATAATATGGTGTGCTTTAGTACAAAGTTTTTGTTGTAGCTTTAAATTGATGTTTTATGATGCATTTTATTTATTCAATTAGAATTCATGTGATGTTCTTAATTTGTTGACCTTTTATTTTTATTTTTATGTTTGATGTATTTAGATATATTCATATTATATAAATAGGTTGTTCTTGCATTATATCTGTGATATTTTAGGATGTATTTAAACATTTTCATGCTATACAAATGTTTTTTATTATTTTTGTTTCCCCTCATATTTTATTAATTTATTTCCTATTTAAGATATTTTATTATTTGCATGTATATATTCATAGCATTTGTTATTTATTTTTATTGCTCTTTTCTCTTATTTATTTTAGTATAATTATAATAAATTATTATTGTTTATATTATCTTGTTTCCAACATTTAATTAGATATGCATGATGTTTACGTTTGTGATGTTCACTTACTCCACTTTGTGATGTTCTATAATATATTTTGTTATATTCGTTGTCTATAATGTATTTTTCATGTTCGTATTTTCCTATATTCTAGCATATATTTGTTTTGTTTCCTATATTTTAATGATTTTCTTGTGACTTTTAGTTAGTGTGTGTATATATTTCATGAGATGTCAAATGGTATATTTTGGTCTAGAAAAAATATTCTTGTTAGAGTTGACTAGTTTTTCTTTGACTTAAATAGCGTCATATTTGTTTACTAATGCATGCATTAGTAGATAACGATTTTGTTACTATACTCGTTGCACGTGCACTATGTTTGTCACTGGGCCGAAAAGCGCTGAAACGTGATTATGCGAGGATTTGATTGACGACCTAATAAGCTGAAGCGCGTGGGAAGTGGAAAAAATTCCCTAGTCACCGGACAACTTGCTGTCATCAGGGTCGATAGCTAGCACCTCGAGAGCATGCCCCGACCCTACACGAGCGGGGTTGTACGGAAGCTTTTGATTTAGATTGTTTTTTTAGCATTCATTCGGATTGTTTTCATTCTAACGGAATGTGGACAATTCTGTTAGAGTGAAACCTTATTTATTATTAGGTGTATGTAGATAAAGATAGCAAATGTGCTCGTGCGTTGTAACGGAACTCAATACGTATAAAAATCGGACTTTGTACTTTATCTAATAAACATGTTTGTGTGTTGTAACGGAACTCAATACATGTACGAATTGGATTAGGGGAGTCGGACTAAAAAATGAGGAGGAGAGAAATTTATCTATTTATTATTATATAGGTATATATATATATTCATGGGTTTAAGTGTTAGGTACTGGTGCTATGTCTCCTACCAATGCACGGAAAAATTAAACCAATGTGGCCTAAGAAGCAAACAGGTTCAACGGAAAGCCTATCCCAAAAGAAACAATGATACAAAGCTACGCGCGGCAGGGAGTATCCAGGAATTGCACATGGGCCGTACGACGGGAAGCGGAAGTGGGCCACATGACGGAAAAGAATTTCGCGACACTGGGGGTCGGCGGGTGGCTTCCTGCCACCCGGGTCGGCCGCTAATCGCCCCCGTTGCACTTGCACGCCTGCCGGGGCGACCGGAAAAGGTCACCGGCGACGAGGACGGCCACGTTTCCTCGTGCGGGTCCCGCACGTTGGGCCAGAGCCTGTAGTCTGTAGATACGCCAATCGCTGCTGTGATCGCGGGTGGGATTGGGAGGACGCGTCACGGCATCAGTTATTCGGTTGACAACACAGTACTCCCTGGTCCCACAAATAAACACAATTCTTTGATTTTTACTATTTCTTTTTTTATCATTTATCTTATTTAATTTTTTTTAAATAATAAAATAAATAGATCATCGTTATGAAAATATATCTAACGATAAATAAATTATAATAAAATAATTAATATTTATTAAAATATTTTGAATAAGACGAACGGTTAAATAGAAATCGTCGAAGTCAAAGAATTGCGTTTATTTGTGGGACGTAGTAGCAGGGTTGTAGACTTGTAGGGGTTGTAGGGACGGTTAGGCCCAGCATGGGATGAAAAAAAAAATCTTGTGCGAAGTCAGACTCAAGATCAAAGTTCCGAGAAAATGACTTGCTGGATTTTTCTTCTTGTGCTTGGTTGAAGCCAAATTCCTGTGTTTCGGCATGGAGTCGTTCACCTGCTCTTCAGGCTCAGCCTCTCGCCGCTCTAGAGGTGGCCTGCAGCACTGGATCTCTGTGCCGTGGATTGCCAAAGCTAGTAGGAGTACTCGTCAGTCATCACTATGCTGCTACAGTGTCAGTCGTGCTCCATCCTGACGGAAGTCACCAGACGCGAGTGGGCACCACTTCCATTCCATCTCCGGCCCAGAGACCCGTTAGTTATATATATATATAGTATATAAAAAAAAACAGAGACCCGTTCCATCAACGCCATGTGGTCAAGCGAAGCAGGCGGCCAGCCACACAATTACGCATGCCACCAAGTTAAAATCCGAGCGTTTATTAAGCACAATCGTGAGTGGAGTGGAGCGTGACTGGAGGTGAACGAACCACCACATCATCATCCAGTGTGCCACTGCCAAAAAGGTCTAGCAGTGTTCTGTGCTCGTGCTCGGCGGCGCTTGACCGGCACTCCGTCGTCCCTGTCCGACGCTAACAGACCTCCCTCCGTCCATCGTGGCCGGCCGGCGGCGAGGCTGTGTGTGCTCTTTCTCCCTGTGGTCTCTCTGTGCATGTGGTCCCCGTTGATCCATCTCGATCTAGCTAGGAATAGGATCCGCCGTCGCCTCTGTACGGACGCGGAACGCCGTTTGGCCGTCGGCGAACGGACAGGA